>CAUYRH010032461.1:0-38334 GCA_963574655.1 Perodicticus potto | reverse complement strand
ATAGTTGCCTCCTCAGGTTCAGAGAGAGCAGTGAGGGGAGAATGTGGCCACGGGGTGTCAGCAGAAATGCAGTGAAAGGGAAAGACTTGCGGTCCAGACAGGGGCTATTACATCTATTCAGAAAGGATGTGGTTTTTAAGTCTGGAGCTCCCACATATCCTGCATCTCTAGGGAATGGGATCTTCATGGGCCAGTTGCAAGCAGGTACCCTAGAAAACCGGGCAACAGGAGTTTTGTGCACAGACTACACCATTGTGGCTCAGCCCCCCACACTCATGCATATAGAAATACTCCCCCAAGCTCCAGGGTGCTCAGGCTGAAGACATAGCTGGTTCCACATCCCCTGCTGATGTACTAGGCTGGGACACCTTGGGGAAAAAGCCATGTGAGATTTAAGGAATTCATATCTCTGTCCAAGTTTTATCAAAACCCCAGGTACACTCTGTGTACATTGGCATAGGCTTCTCAGGAGATGGAGACTATCTCTCGTGTGTGTGCAAAGTGGGAGGCTGGTATCTGGGTCAGGGTGATGTCCTCACTCACTGCTAAAGAGGAAAAGAGGAATGTGGCATTTATGGTGCATGGCAAGGACATGCACAGAATAGCCACCCTCACTTAGGAGGGAGGTTCACTGACACTAGCCATTCCCAAGGGCTGCCCCTCACGTGCTCTCCCAAAACTCAGGCTTCAGAAGAGCTGAACCAGAGCCCCCAGGAACATGCTAGAAGGGAGTGTTCAGAGCCTGAGTGCAGGATGCTTGGACCTTTATGGATTGGAGGGAGAGAAGAGAAGGCACTTACAAACATGAAGCACCAAAGGAAGGATGCTCTAATCCCATGGCTGGTCAGAAGTTCAACATGGGATAGAAACCAGTACCCTTGTGAAGAAATCAGCAATATTTAGGAGAAAACCTTTCTGCCCTACTCCATGCTGAGAATCCAAAACCAACCTCCCCCTAACCTCCCCACAATCCACCAATAACTACTTGGAAGCTTTTCTCTATAAACGCCACAAATGCAGCCTCTGATAGGAACTTGGTGGGAGGGTCTTCCCTTCAAAAACAACTAACAAGGAGAAATCTGCAACCCCACTTTGGTGACGAGGAGGTACATAGTATCCATAGGTATTAACGTTTTCTCTAAGTCTTTAAGAACAGAAGTATTTTTTATGCTCATAATATCAAAAGAGAAATGGAGACTAGAAGAGGTAGAATTTATAAACTCTTTGAAGAGGGCTGGGTTTCTCTATCCAAGGACACAGCATGACTAAGACACCAGGGGAGGACAGAGTTTATTATTATTCCTGCTCTCCATGCCTCAGACTACCCCAGACACAAGCATGCCTGTCTTTTCCCTAAGGGCAGGTCCAAGGGCCAGCTACATTATTTCTCCTAAATGTTATTTCTAGATAAGTTAGACTAATTTGAGAATTAATAGAAAGTAATGATAGCAATGGCTTAAGTAAAGTTAAGAAATCCACAGGTTGGGGCATTTAGGGTTGGCATAGCACCTCAGTGACAGAAAAAAAAGAATCTAGGTAGGCTGTGTCTACATTTCTTCTCTGGTAGCTTCACCACTTTGGTTCATTCTTGGCTTAATGCCTCATGGTCTCCAGAGGGCTGCAGCTATTCTAAGAGTCATGTCCTCTCATAACTATTACAAGGATAAATGCAAAGCAAAGCTGTTTTACATGAGATTAAAATCTTTCCAGAAAATTCTCACCTCCATTTCCCTGAAATCTCATTGTGGAGCTAATTGCTTATGTCTGCTTATCCTGCTCTGGACTATGATGAGCTAGGAGAGGCTTCCTGCCCTTGCCATACAGAGGTGAACAGAACTGGTGCCCTGTAAACCAAAGAAACAGGGTATTGATGGGACTGGGGGAGGTCAGGAGAATTTTTACATGAAAATTTCACCTGTTTCTATGATAAGTAGGATGACAAAGGGAGATCCCAAGATCATCTTGATCTGATGGGGTGGGGACAAACCAGGCTCTGAGGATGACAATGAACTCTAATTAAAATTTTGTAGATGAGATATATTAACTTCAGCAATGTAGCTTGTGCATTTATGGTCATGACAGACTTTCAGGTAAGGAATAAACTGAGGAGGGATTTGGAATAGGGTCCTCAACCCAGGTCTGAGGTCAAGCTTGTACTGGCTAAGAGCTGCTGAGCTCTGGCCCTAGCTGTGGAGGAATCAGCTGCTCTACTGAGTGACTGGGCTAGGATTTGGGAGGAGCCAAAGATCCTCCTGCCAATGGAGCTGCCTAGCAGGGGATTTAGGGGAGGAAACTGCTTACACACCTACAGGTGCTGTACCAAGTCCAGAGCCCATGGACAGGGGGAACATATGAGTGTCCAGGGCCTTAGGGCTGGCCTGGCCTCATGGGACCAACTATTCTCAGCTGCATCCTCACTGGTGCTGAGTGGCCAGGACACTGCTGAAGGCAGAGGGGAGGATCAGCAAATGTCCCCACCCCAGAGTCTTCACCCAGACAGATTCTGTTTGGTTAGCAAGAAAAGAAGCACATGTTAAATAAATAAATATAAAATTAGATTTGCATGTATATATGTAATTTAATATATAATAATTTAAGTATAAATCATATTTATATAGTTTAGTTTAGCTAGATATAGAATCCAGTCTGAAAATTACTTTGCTAAAGAAGGTTAAAGGTAGATGACCATTCTCGTCTTGCTTAGAAAATTTCTGTTGAAAAATCTGCTGTCAAACTCATGAATCTTCCCATGTACATCAATTGGTGCTTACTCCTGGCTGCTTGCAGAATTTTCTTTTTCATCTTAATTTTGGACAGGTTCTTTACAATGTGTCTTGGAGATGCTCTGTTTCTGTTGAGATGATCTGGGGTTCAATATCCCTTTAAAAACAGTGTTTCAGAATCTTTGGTCATGTTGAGGAAGTTTTCATTTTTAATTTCCTCCACTGGGGCCTCCATTCCTTTCAGTTGTTCTTCTTCACCTTCAAGGATTCCAATAATGCATATGTTAGAACATCTCTTGAAGTCCCATTGTTCTCTCAGTGATCGTTCTGCTGTTTCTCTCTTGTTTTCTGTTTCTTTAAATGTCTGGGTTAACTTAAGGCCCTTATCCTCTAGCTCTGAGATTCTTTATTCTCCATGGTCTAATCTGTGATTGATACTTGCTACTGCATCTTTAAGTTTCCTGATTGACTCCTTCAATTCCTTAAGCTCTGGTATATCTTTTCTAAATTATTCACAGTTTATAGTCATTATTTAATTCTGTTTGGGGATTTTCTTTGGATTATTTTCCACTTTCTCTTCAATTCCCTTCATTTTTTTTTTTTTTTTTTTTTGCCATCCATATTTTAAATCCCCTCCTTTCATATCCATTATTTATTTATAGATTGAATCCTCTGTGATAGCTACCTATGATCCCTTGAAGGGGTTGTTCTATTCTGGTCTTTCCTGTTGCCAGAATTTTTCTTGTTGTTACTCCTCATATGCGTTTTTTTCTTATTCACTTCCTTACCCTACCTTTTTTTCTCCCTTTCTCCTTCACTTTGAATTACCTTTTCTCTGTGCTTAGGTGTTGATGTGTCCTTTTGGTATAGAGCCAAAAGGAAGAGAAGGGTAGAAAGCCAGAATGGAGATAGGAAAGAAAAAGATAAAGAAAAAATAGGGGAAAAAGGAGGAATGAAAGGAAAGAATTGGAAAAAGAGAGAGAATAAGCACAGAAAAAGAGAAAGATACAGGAGAAATGGTGATTTTCAGCAGGGTGCTTTGACTCACAGCTGCACTTCCAGGACTCTGAATGAGCTGGAGTGTATGGGCACCTCGAGATCAGGATCACCTTACCATCCTGATCAAAAGCAAGACCCCACCGCCATCAAATGCAGAAAAAAAATCATCAGTATCTTGCAGTGGGGACCTACTAATACCAACTTTCCAAAGGCCAAAGCTAGAACCATATCCTAGATCAATAGCTCAAGGCCTCCTTGAGCCAGACCAAGGCTGTAACACCCCAACCCTGGCCTCAGAGTGAGGCTCTGTCCCATAAACAGAATGCTCAATAAAATAGAATAGAGCACATCAGAAAAAGAAAAAATAATAAAAATAAAAAAAATTTTAAATAAAATTATATCAGTTGAAAACAAAGAAAAGAAAGGGATATCTTACTTGTTATTAGAAAAATGTATGTGAGAAAGATGAGAAAAGTAGAAAAATCTCTGCCAAAAGAGAGAAAAGTCAGGAGAGAAATAAAAAAGAAAGAAAGAATAAAAGGGGCTGAAAAACATAATGGAAATGGAGCCCTGTCTTTGAAGACAGTAAAAGTGAAAAATAAAAATACAACCAAACAAAAAAAACAAACAAAAAAATGACAACAACAAACAGCTTAGGAAATGAATTTAAAAATGAAGGAAAAAAATATATATATAGCATTATATTGGCTGGACACTAGGTGATGCAAAACACACATCATTTGCTGTATAAGACTGGGGCCAGAAGCCATTGTCTGGTTGCTAAGAAGACCTGGTCCCATCTTCTTAATTTATTTGCCCTCAATTAGGGATTGGTCATGTCACCGCATTCAGTCCCAGCAAGATTAAGACCCTGAAACTCTCACTAGATTTCTTAGGATGCACACTTTGACCTTCCAAACAGAGGCCTTTGACCACAGTGGTATTTCAGGGGGTGCAGAAGCCATTCAACTCGCTCCAGGGTTGAACGCCTGAGCTCAGCAGGTGCACCAAAGCTTACCACATGAAGTAGAACACTGTGGACTATTCCTCCTTGTGGTACCCTGTTAGTAGCCAAACTGATGGGAGTTCTACCCTGCCTGCCCGGTAATTCAGTCCTGGCCACCAGATGCTGTTCAAATTCACTCACTTGCATAAGCCCTTCCAAGGCAGCTGCAGAGAGCAGTTCAGTCCAAAAACAAAAAACTGCAAGACAAGTCTTTCCTGTTTCTAGCCCTCCACCAAGGGTCTAGCTGGCCTTTGCCCATACCCAAGCTTTTGCCTTCTGTGCTGATCTTCCACATTTCTTGACCTCCTCATTGGCTCCTGGAGTCTTATGCCACTTTTCTGTGCACCTAGAGTGTTGTTTCTGGGCAGGATCCGCCAGTGAGAGGTGACTGGAGTCCTGTGTCCCCTGTCTCATTGCAGTGGCTGCTAAGGAGATATCTCTAGTCTGCCATCTTGTTCCCCATATCCACATATAAATACATACAACATGTAACTTTAATTGTTGGCACAAGATATAATTTAAAATGTTTTCCCTTGGTTCAAATTTCTGCTTTATCACTTCCTATCTATACAACTTTGGGCTAGTTATTTACACATTTTTTTAATTCATTTCCTCACCTACAAAGTAAAAAACAATACTACTAACCTCTTTACCTTAAGATTGCTTTGAGGATTAAGTGAGGTGATGTGCAAAATAAGTAAATTGTATACAGAGGGTCCAACAAACATATATACACATTTTAAGAATGGAAAAGCTGTATTAGAAGTGTAATAGTCAATGTATATTGGTAACAAAAGATGAAAACAAGTCATGTTGAGTACCTATTGTAATTGCAGAGGTAAAATATGACTTGAATATTACAATTTTAATTCCCTTTTTATCCCTTCTTAAAATGTGTATGCACCCTTTTATATATATATATGTTATATACATTTTACATATCAAATATTTGTGTACTATATTAGATATAAACTGTATTGTTAAGTCTGTACATAATGTGGATCCACATCACAAATAAATATAGTAGGATTTATATATATATAAATAGGTATAATTTTAATATCTATTATAACATATGATTTTAAGTGTAAATTAAGGCTAGTAATGGGTGTCCTACCTCACAACCCTTCCCCACCATAGAGCCAGAGGGTCAGGAAGCTTAGGACCTACCCTTGATGGCTGGGCAGGCTCTGCTCATTGCTAAAGACACTGAGTGCCCCAAAGGGAACTGGGGAGCACAGAGCAGCAGGTTCTGGGGGACAGGCAGTGGGTCTAGGCTTGAGTAGAGGGATGTTTTGTCCCCAGAGCTTGGTATGGGCAGGTCCTCCTCAGGTGGCTCCATCAGACAGAGCAATATATATGTCTCAGTGACTCCACAGTCACAGGAAGACTCTCCAGAGCTCAGCAGCTTCACTTCTGATGGGGCCACATGGGGTGTCTCTGCTCAGCTGTCATGGCTCACATGGCTGTTGAAACTCTGCTTATAATGGCTCTTGTCTCCACCATGTGCAAGCTTCTGAGTATTTAGCCCTTTACTTTCTGGGTTTGTAAGTTTCTCACAACTTACCTTCCACTAGGATTCATGTAAGAGAGTCAACTACAGACTCAGCAATGGACTGGGATATGAGAGAAACCAGGGTGGCATCTCTGAAGAAGGGACAACCCCTTCATGAGGTGAAGATGAGTTCACCTCATGAGTTCACAGTAGAAAACAGGATGAATACCCTATCATCTCCTTGTAGTGACACCCATGAGATGTCCTGGGTGCACAAGGAGGCAGTGAGAGGGGAGAGAGGGGAAAGGATATAATTTCAGAGCTGTTACCAGTCTGCTCTCCTGATAAGGTCCCAGACCCTCAGCAGCCCCAGGAAAATGCACAACGTGAGGAATTTTGTGCCAAATGGTGACAGAAAAAGGAGGGAGGTTTCTCCAGAAGGCAGCTCAGCTGCTGATAGCCATGACCCCTGACCCAAGCAGGCATTGTGTCCTGGAAGCTTCTGAGCCAGCTCAGAGCTGGGCCTGAGTTCTGCTGGTCCCAGGTTACAACATTGTTTGCATGCTGGTGAGACCTACAGCGGATAGGAACCCTCTATCCTGGAACATAAGGAGGTGGGCTAGAGATTGGGATTCTCACAGGTCCACCAGAATCTGAATGGGAAACATCCTGAAATATCAATACAAACAAGTAGCTCATTCAGTTTGACACAGTTTGGATCAAAACCAAAACAGGCCAACAACTATACCTTCAAGGGAGTGCTCATGTTTAATGCAGTCAACTAAAAATGAGCATGATTTCTTTTCTTAACTAGAGTTAGAACAGCAGGAAGAAGAGGAGCAAGCTGGGTCCCCAGGTCCATGGGGGGGTCTCCTGAAGCTGATCCTGCTTAGAGTGGGCCAGGATGGTGGATTTGTCTTCTCACTCTGCCACTGCAAAGTACACTAGACCAGGGAGAGAGAGGGCTAAGCCACAGAAATTTATTTCTAACAATTGGGGAGCATGGAGAATCCAATGTTAAGGTCCAATAGGGTTTGCTTTGTGACAAGGACCCAGTTCTGGTTTGCAGACGCTACCTCCTCTCCATGTCCTCACATGGCCTTCCTTACCTTAGAGCATGAATGGAAGGTCAGGTGGGTGTGGGGGTGAGGTCTACAGTGGCTCCTTCTATATAGACACCAATCCCACTAATCAGAGCCCACCTGTATGGCCGTATTTTACCTTAATAACTTCCTTATAGGCTCCAATTGCAGCCATATTTGAAATTAAAGCTTCAAAATAGAAATTTATGAAACTCAACTGAGTCCATCTGCTATGGACTTTGGGGACACAGCTGGGCAACAGAGAGAGGCCAGTCTGGCCTCTCAGTCTCAGAGCAGAGGATATAAGTGGGTCTGCACACATCTGAGCACACTGGAAGCTCCTCCCAGGTGCCCCATGTCACACATGAGATCCCATTCCTGCCTAGGGACTCTGTGTCGATAAGGGGACACTATCACTATCACTCTTTCTTTCTGGGGGGCGATTAAGATAGGGTATGGAAAAATAGGTTACATTGTCTGCGTTTGTTAAAGTCCAAGTTGTAGTTGAACTGTTCACCCACGAGGTGTGCTATATAACCCTACTTTGCTGGTATTCTAAAACAGGGCTCTCTCTTTTGTTTATTATGGGGTTTGACTCCCACCTGCTGACAGGGCTGGGACTTACCATCTTATAGAATTTTATTTTCATTTTTATTTTTTATTATTTATTTATTTATTTATTTATTTATTTATTTATTTATTTAGACAGAGTCTCATTATGTCGCCCTCTGTAGAGTGTCATGGTGTCATAGCTCACACCAACCTCAAACTCTTGTGCTTAAGCAATTCTCTTGCCTCAGTCTCCCAAGTAGTTGGGACTACAGACACCCACAACAATGCCCAGCTATTTTTTTGTTGTAGTTATTGTTGTTTTAGCAGGTCTGGCCGGGTTCGAACCTGCCAGCCCTGGCGTATGTGGCCAACGTCCTAACCACTAAGCTATGGGTGCTGAGCAATCTTACAGAATTTTAAATTCGGGATCCTGGTGAGTCTTGACTGCACAGGTGTTCATGAAGGGAATTTATTCCACCCATTCAGTAGGGAATAAATATGATTCCTCTCTGTGGCAAACTAGTCACCTAGCTAAGGACAAAGGGGATTCAGAAGAGATATTGGTCACAACGAATTAGGGGCAATATTCTGTGATCCACGTGAGACCATTTGCTTAACTAACATAACAAGTACTGGGACTGGACATGGCCTGTTGCCTCTAGAAACACATTCATCTGTAGGGCTGTCACCAAGGAACTCAATGTGTGAATAGAATATAAGACTTCGTTTTTGTTAATTCAAGCCTATATTATGACATATTACAATTGATAGGTCCAGTCCTGGATCAAATTATTATTAGAGCATTTGTTCAAATGTGGTAAATTCGAAGAATATGGTCCCATGTATTTATTAATGGAAAGTTTAAGCCATATTTAGTAACAAGTATTGTGAACTCTGCCAGGGTTATTGTCATTCCTTCAGTCATTGTTTTTCCTTCATTTTCAACTTAGGTATGTTCCTGTCATGAGCACTTACTGGTTGTTCCCAGCATGACTGTTTCCTAATACAATCTGACATTGTACCTTGATTTAAATTTTAAAATGATTTTCACTTTTCCTAATAATGCAGCAGATCTTAGAAACTAACAAAAAAAATTTCGACAAAAGCAGAAGAAAACATAGTGTGAATTAAAGTCATGTTTATGATGACATGAAAGCACCATAGAAGAAATGACGAGCAGAAGACCTACAGTTCCAGTGAAGAAAAACAACTTTGTAGGGGAGATGATGTTCTCTGTCACTGTTTTCTTTAGAGAAATTTACCAAAGTTCAGAGTGGTTGGAGTGTCTGTCTCAGCCCAGGCAGAGGATTCCACTGGGAAGAGGATCCAGCTGAGCCTGGCAGGTGCACAGAGCTGCCTTAACAGCTGGACAAGGGCTGAATCCTCAGCACCAGGCCAGATTTCCCCTTGGGACATTTGCTGAGGGCTGGGTCAGGAGCAATGCCTGGGGCTACACAAGAAAGGTACAGTCAAATCTCCCACATTCCCATGGGTTTCCTCCCATAATGCTGAACTGACTGTCCTTCATGTGTGTCTCAGACATGGGCTTTGGGCTCCTGTCACCACGTCACCTGCTTATCTCTCCAGCTCCAGCTCTGCCCTGGTCAAACTTTGAATTATTTTGATACAAGGTCTCTCATGAATGTTCATTCTCTTTCAGATTATCTCCACATATAAGATACTGGCAGATTCAACTGTTAGAATTTCACCTGTATCCTCGTAGGGTGACTAGGAATGGGAGCTGTGACCTAAGGTGCATCTGGATGGAAACTTCACTAACCTTGAGTCATGAAGGTCCTAGAGCCCTGCTTGGTGCAGGCTTTCCCCTGAGCTTGCAGTGTCAGCAGGACACAGCGTGAGGACCAGTCAGGGACTATCAACACTGAGAATCTTTCCTAGACACACATGTGAGTTTCCATCAGGATTTGTAGCTCAAGCCCAATACCACCAGCATCCCCATGCCAAAAAATGTGAGCAGCAGATCTGGGAATTGTACCAACAGCTGACTCTACCTCATGTCCTTCCTGTTCTAATTTATGACTGCTGCCCAAATCCGAACGTTCTT
Organism: Perodicticus potto; assembly: GCA_963574655.1. NCBI lineage: Eukaryota > Metazoa > Chordata > Mammalia > Primates > Lorisidae > Perodicticus > Perodicticus potto. The sequence goes on along the minus strand of CAUYRH010032461.1, from coordinate 28,412 downwards.
ATTCTTGGCGGGCAAAAAAATTACCTCACATAATCTTTTATTTTCCACAATTGTGTTCAATATGGCATACAAATGTGTGTTTCCTAATTCTTCCAGATCTGGTTATTTATTTTTATAGTCCAAGTTTATAACTTATTAATCTGACCTTTTCTGTCAATATGCTATGACTGATATAAGACATTTGATTTTTTTTGTTTGTTTGTTTTTTTGAGACAGAGTCTCACTTTATTGCCTTTGGTAGAGTTTCATGGCATCATAGCTCAGAGCAACCTCAAACTCCTAGGATCAAGTGATTCTCAGCCTCCCAAGTAGCTGGGACTACAGGTATCTACCACAATGCCTGGCTATTTTTAGAGACAGGGGTCTTGCTCTTGCTCAGGTTGGTTCACTGGCCCATGAGCTCAGGCAATCCACTGGCCTTGGCCTCCCAGAGTGCTAAGATTATAGACATGAGCCACCATGCCCAGCCAAGACTTTAAATGTAGTCAAAAAACAAGAATTAAACAGTTTTTCTTGGGTACCCCATGAAACAGTAGTGTGAAGGCTGGTGCCTGCTGCTTTATTAAAAAGACATGAGTTAATAAAGCGGGGTGGGGAGTGTAAAGGTGGGTGAATGGGAAGGAATAGAGTCTGTATCACTAACCCAGCCTAGCTGCATGTGCGCCAGTAATTATTCAACCAAAATAAAACCCAATAAACGCCTTAGTGTTGGATGGCCATGAGTTAGTGTCAATGGCAAAGCTGGTATGCTGAATGGATTTCATTGACAAATAAAAGCAGTCCTAGCAGTGAAGATTGGGATGAGCTTTCACTCACTTTCTCTTCAGTCCTGCCTGGTTGTCAAAGGGCATTTCAACCCCCTTTCCCCTTTGGGTTCTGCCAGACCAAGACTGTCACAGCTGACAGGTCCCACCTGGGGCCACCCAACAAGGAGGTTTGCGTTTGAGACTGTACCACTGTGGGAGGATACTGTGAACCTTGCATGCAGTAATAAACCCCAGCATCCTCCGGCTGTGCCCTGCTGATCTTCAGTGTGAAATCTGTCCCAGACCCACTGCCACTGATCCTGTCTGGGACCCCAGAGTCCCGGTTGGAAACCTTATAGATCAGGAGATATGGACGCTGGCCCGGCTTCTGCAGGTACCAACTCAAATAGGTGTTTCCATTACTGTGCAGAAGACTCTGACTAGACCTGCAGGAGATGGAGGCCGGCTCTCCAGGGGTGACGGACAGGGAGAGTGGGGTCTGGGTCATCACAGTATCCCCACTGGATCCTGAAAGAGGGAAAGAGAAGTGACTCTTCTTAATTTCTTTCTGTTATTTCTTTCAGGCCCAGTCAATTTTTGTCATTTTGAATCAGATCCAAAAATGTATCATTTCAAAAATAACAGATATTTCCAAGTCACAAAGGAACATCTAGAAGTCACAGTCAGTATCCACTTCCACCTCTGTCTGAGTCAGAGTCTTCCTGGGAGCATGGGAATCTCTGGATCTTCCTCATTCTCACAATCTGAACCTCACATGCCCCATCCTGGGGAACAAGACGTGCACATCTAACACGTGCACAGAGCACACACGGGAGGCAGTGGGACCCAGAGTGCCCCTCACAGCCCATTCTCCCCCCTCATCTCCTTCTGTCCTTACCTGGGACCCAGAGCATTAGCAGCCCCAGGAGCTGAGCAGGGAGCCTCATTGTGAGAAGCCGGACTGAGGAGTCCTGATCAGTCAAGGCAGGGTCAGAGCTGAGCTTTTATCTCAGACTCCCAAGGAAAGGTCCTCCCCAGGAGACAGTATGCAAATCCCCTGGTGGGTGCAGTGGTGTAGAAAAAATGCTTATAACGATGGGGGAGGGGCTCTCCTATGAATAGGACAGAGACTGTCTCTGGGCTTTAGAAAGATAATAACAATCTGTGCTGCTTGGTAGAAGTGACATATTTATTTATTTTTATTTTTTATTACTTATTTATTTATTTATTTATTGAGACAGAGTCTCACTATGTCCCCCTGGGTAGAGTGCTGTAGTGGCACAGCTCATAGCAACCTCAAACTCTGGGCCTTAAGCGATTCTCTTGCCTCAGCCTCGCAAGTAGCTGGGTCTAGAGGCACCTGCCACAACGCCTGGCTATTTTTTGGTTGCAGTTATCATTGTTGTTTAGCAGGCCTGGGCCAGGTTTGAACTCACCAGCCTCGGTGTATGTGGCCGGCACCCTACTCACTGAGCTACGGGCGGGCTCTGAGCCAGAACAGACATATTTAAATGTTTCCTTTTGTTTACATTTTTTTTTTTTTTTTTTTTACTTAGCATAGCACTTTTCTAGTACATTTTATTCATTTACTCCTGTGCTTAATATGATTGAGCTTTCCTGAATATTTCATGTTTCTTTGTTCAGGTGTTTTTCTTTGGTCTTTTTATTTTATTTTATTATTTTTTTTTAGAGATAGAGTCTCACTTTATCACCCTCAGTAGAGTACTGTGGCATCACAGCTCACAGCAACCTCCAACTCCTGGGCTTAGGCGATTCTCTTGCCTCAGCATCCCAACTAGCTGGGACTTAGGTGCCAGCCACAACACCTGGCTATTTTTTTGTTGTTGCAGTTTGGCTGGGACCAGGTTTGAACCTGCCACCCTCAATATATGCAGCTGGCACCCTACCCACTGAGCCACAGGCACCACCCAAGGCCTTTTTATTTTTAATTGAAAGAAAGCAGGTACAGAGTAAGGGGACAAATCTTAATTGTTCAACTGAATCAAGTTGTATTCATAGTCATTATTCTCAGAAAGATATAAATTATTTCAAGTTGTATGGATACCTCTTTCATTTACATTTCTGAAAAACAACTGCTTCCTTTAACCTATCAAAGGAAGTGCTACTCTGACATCTATCACAGTAATTGATTTTCTTGAATTTGAAAGCAATGTGAATGAGGTAAACATTTATATTAAATTTCCAACTTCTTTATTTTCTATTTTTGAGGTCTTCATTTCATTCTAAAGATTCATGTTATTGTCTATTGTTTTTTCCTGTGATTCTGAAGGATTTCTTTTCAAATTTCTTTTAAAGTATATCCCCTACTCATGCCTTCCTTTCATTTTTTCTTTTTGAAGGATCATTTTGCTGAACATAAAATTATCTTTTGACCTTGTTTTACTTTGTACATTTTAAAATAACTTTAAAATTAATAGTGACCCAATACCATTAACTATTTAACCATTCATACTTTAATTTCACTAAGTTTTCCACGAATGTCTTTTATATGTTTCAGGATAAAATTCCAGGATTCCACAGTGAACTTAGTTTTCAGACTTCCTTAATTTCCTTCAATTTGTGATAGTTCTTTAGTTTTTGTAGAATGGTCCTCTAATAGGAATTGTTTAATGTTGTCCATTGATTAGATTCTCTTTTTATTTTCACTTTGGCAAGAAATTATGGAAAGCCTATGTCCTCGGTGCTGTATATCAAGAATTATGTAATGTCAACATTATATAATTGGTAAGGATAAAAGAACAGGATGAATAAAACCCTATTTATAAAAAAGTTCTTGCCAAGGCTAACCAAGAAAATTGCTTTTATTACTGGTCTTTGTGGTTATATGCTGACTTTGTCAGGAATAATCACAGGACATAATGGATATTTACCCCTGGAATACTGATAGCCTAGAAAAAGGAAAAGAGAACTGGGATTGATTAGAGCATGGTGCTGTCCATGACCGCATAGCTGTTACTGAGAAAACTATTTGCATAGATAGACTCTATTATCCACCATGTAGAAAATTTCAGAAATAAGTGGAGAGGTACAAAATTCACTTTCTTCTAACTTGCGAGGGTGAGATATTACTGGTGCCATACTAGGATTCACGCAGTTGAGACACGATCTCAAGAATCAGAAATTGTGGTGCCTCAGTTGAAGAATATGTGATTACATTGACCTGGTACTTATTTCTTAAAATAGGTATTTTTCCAAGTTTTCTATTTGTTATCTGAGTAATCCATGGGATTGTCTTTTGTCTGTCAGGCCAGTGTGCTAACTACTGAGAAACAGCTGCCAGCTAAAGTTTTGGGGTTTTTTATGTTGTTGTTTTTGAGGCAGAGTCTCACTTTCTTGCCTAGATAGAGTGCCCTGATGTCATAGCTCACAGCTAAAACAAAATATTTGAAGAAGTCATAGGTGTTAACAGAAAAAATAAAAGCAAATAGCAGCAACTTGGAAACTCTTTCCACAGAAAAGATGGTCCACATAACCAAAGCCACTGTTTTTCACTGTCCTCTCCAGATTGTGTCCACAGTTTCTGGAGGTCTGGCAAGACAGATCAGGTCAATCTTGACTGTGGGGACAGGAGGTCGCTATAAAGGTGAGTAAATGTGGGTACAGAGCACACATCTGTAAATCACTGGCCACTGGGCTTGGGAGGACCGTCAGGTATTGCCCTTTCTCTCACCTGGATGAGGATGCCTTGATCCCTGCCCTCCTGATGCCCTTCAGTGACCAGACAACACTCCCCAGACACTGTGCCAGATGTTAAATTTAAACATGACTGAAAAGGAAGGAAGGAAGGAAGGAAGGAAGGAAGGAAGGAAGGAAGGAAGGAAGGAAGGAAGGAAGGAAGGAAGGAAGGAAGGAAGGAAGGAAGAGAGATTGATTTGAAAAGCCTGCATAGTGTGTAGGAAAGAACCTGGATGCACCAGGTATGTCTAGTAGGCAGACCCTCTCCCTCACAATTCTTTCTAACATGTTTTTTATTCTAGATTCGTTCCCCCAGACGTCCACTCTGCTTTGCTGACAGTGTGTGACAGAGGGAACTGTTCTTCAGATAAAACTGTGGGAATTCCCAAAGGTGTTATTTGTCCCATGGCCCAGTGTTCTTCTAGATGAATAAGCAACCACGAGACATTTAAAATCTTGCTGGATGAAATGATCTAGCCCTGAAATGAAAGGAACAAGTGGTGGTAATAAAAGCAATGGTAAAACAATAATAATAGGCAGAATCAGTCTATTTGGTCCACTGGCATCTGCAACACACCCAGCCCCCTCTGGAATCATTGTTGTGCATGGGCCCCCTCTTGTGGTGAAGTGTGGGAGAGTCCTGAGGGTTTTTCCTGTAACTTTACAACGCTTTTTGTGGCTCATGTGTAAATTCTTTCTTGCCCATTTTCATATATGTTTTCTTCTGATACCGATAACAAATCGTAATTGGATGCCGGGTCCTATGCAAGTTTGGCCACATTAGATAGGGATATGTGGTTTTCACTTAGACGTCAATGTGTTAGGGATTGGGGTTTCCCCTCCATGTGTGGGATCCAAGGGCAGAGGAGGCCACACCCTACTTAGCTGCACAGCACCCTAACAGCAAGGCAGTGACTGTGGAGTCCTCAGACGTGGGCTCCTCAAAGACTCACTCAGTCAGTCTGGCATGAATCATGCATTTGCTGTCCTCTACCAGGCAGAGCCTGGGGGCAGTTTCCCTCTTGTCTGTCTTGCTGGCCTCCCTCAGCTCTCTCCAGGTGTCTTGGGAGGACAGGGCTGATGGCTCCACAGAAAACTGGGTTTTAAATCTCGTTTATGGTTATATTTAAGCAACATATAGTTTAGTAATCTCACCAGGGAGGGTGATACCTTCCAGACGATTATGAAAGGACAGGTCATCCTCTTCCTTCTTCCCTAAACCAAGTACATCCTAGATTCTTATGAAGGTTTAAAACCACAAAAAGGAGTAAAACCCACAGAAAGGTTAAAGTTTTCGGTTTAAATCTATACTGAATACAGAATATGAAGGCTGAGAGCCAAGTCTTCGTAGGCTACTTTGCTCCCTGTTTCCACTAAAACCCGTGACACCTGCATTAGTCGGGGCATGGTAAGTGTCCCTCCCATAGATTCCTTTGTCACTCAATTCTGCCCCTCAGCTCCAGGGTTCTTTTGAATCTTTCATTGTCCAGCAGTTTACAGACGTTTTTGTCTAAAAATGAATGAGTGCTCCTCCTTCTCTCAGCCTGCAGCCAGTATTCTGTGATTTATGAAATAATAATTCACAATTAAATTCATCCACATTCACTTTTTGTTGTTTCTACACAGCCTCACTTAAATCATTCGAGAGGCTGGCTCAGCACTCACTTATACTCTCTCAGATCACTGAGTTTCTATTGGAAAAATGAAACGATTTAATAGTTGTGCATTTTCCTACAAATATGCATTGAGCCCCAACTGTGAGTCAGATACTGTGTCAAATGTTTAGTTTAAACATGACAAAAATGAAAACTGGAAGGAAAAGTAAGAGAGAAAGAGAGTGATACTGATTTTAAAACTTTGTACAATGCCTAGGAAAAACCCTGATGTCCCCAGGTGTATTTATTCAGAACCACAGCAGAAGGAGCCAGCAGAGACCACAATCCCCCACTGGACAGAAGTAGCCCTGGAGCCTCACTACCTGTCAGCCTCATGTTCTAAACTTAGGAAGAAAATACTAAGGATCCATCACCTGGGAAGAATGGAAAATGTGTACTCCTATGTACCCACACCCCAGTGAAAATGTGAACTACTAATTCAAGTACGATATTAACAGTTGTTTTGTCCTTAGTCCTGCAGAAACTAATCAAAATACTGAATTCCAAGGTTATTTACATTTGTCCTTTCTTTCCCAATCTGAAGTTCCCCTGGTTATTTTATTCAGTCATTTGTAATACATTCGGTTTCATTTGATTTTGTTTGTATTCCATTCAGATTTTTCTTATCTTTGTTGATTCTAGTCATTTGTTTGACTATAATATGTGAAATGTTAATATAGCCCCAAAAGGCAGAAATATACACAAGCAGAAAAGGTTGGCCATGACACCTGTGACACATGTGACACATGTCCCATCCCTTCTCTTGCACATCCATCACCCTGCCTCAATCTCCATATCCTCATATCCTCCTCCCCAGGAACTCTGGTCTATCCCTCCTGATTTTGCTTATTTATTTGTTGGATCCCCCTACTTCCTTACATGTATAATAGCACACCATACATCTTTGTTTGTATATTGCTATTTTTGTTTAATGCCACATCCTGGAAATCACTCCACGTCAGTTCAGGGAGATCATCCTCCTTTTGTACAAGTGAGAGGTACTCTATTATGTGAAGGTGCCATGTTGTTTCCAACCACAGTTTTATGTACTGGCATTTTAGATGTTTTCAATATTTTGCAAACAATTATAAGCAGTGCTTTAGTGACTCACTTTATGCATATGTACTTTTATATTGTTGGAGGCATAGCTTCAGGAAAATTTCTACAAAGTAGATTATGGTTAAATGTGTTACAGGTTATTGAAGTCTGCAAGCTCTGTGAGAAATCACATTTCACAAACCAAAAAACCACCGAAGAATCAGCTTATAGGAAGACGAAATCAATTTTCAAGATCACTTGGAAACTTCTTTCCCAGATGGGATCAGAACAGCAGAGAGAAAAGAGTTGAGCTGCTCCTGTCTGTTCTATACATGGCAGACGCAGACTCTCCTCCTCACCTGGGGCCATCTCCTCAGTAAGAGCTTTGGTCTATAGCCACTGGCTCTAGTGAAAGCAAGCAGAACCATTCGAGTCTGCACACTTGGAAACTTTTGGTTCCTGAGTGGATGGGTTCACAGCCATCACACAGGGATGTGGCCTCCCCAGTGTCTACATCAGTAAGGGAGCCATGTGTAACCTGCAGCCCCACGTGAGGAGACCAAGGCAGGTGATGCTGTGCAGTCTCCTCAGCCCTCAGGCCCTAACTGTGAATGACGTCACTGTCCTGAACCAGCTCCACTGAGTCAAGGCAAAGTCAGACGGATGCACTCAGGACAGAATCAGAGCATCCCACACGGGATTCCACCAGCACCACTGCTGAGACCTCCCTGGGGGAGCTGGTTAGGTTGACTCTTTCTAGAGACAAGAGACTGGGTTAGGAATAGAATACAAATGCCTCAGGCATTTTCCAGGAACTATGCTTATTATGAAATGTTTTTCCTATACCATCAAATAGTTTAAGAAATGATTATTATTCCTTTCCTTCAATCTCCTGCTTGTCCTTCCTTCACTGTGTGCACAATCCCCACTGCAGCCAGTGTCCATTCTTGGTTCTTTCTGCTGTTCAGTGCCAGCTGTGCAGTGCTCCAAAACCTCAAATTACTAAAATATAAAATGTTCAAATCACCAGATAATTTACGGAAAACATGAATTTTAGATTTATATGTTAAAAGGAGAACATGAATGCCCTAGATGAGCAGGAGGAAAATGCTTTTGTATACATGGAATGAAGAGTAGAAATTATAAAGGGAAATGTGTTTGCATACATTAGCATGTTTAAAAATCAACTGTCATCTGCTGTGAAGACCTCAGTCCCATCGGCTTTGTCACTGAAATATTTCCAAGGTTTATGTGGAATAAGTTTGCTCATGAATAAATCTCCCACAGTCTAGATTGATTAGTGTTGTTTACAACTGTATAGGCAAGATTAATAATAACAAAGTTGAAGGAATTACAAAGAGGATGAGGAAAAGTCAATATCTCTTCTAAAAATAGACACAAAAACTCAAAAAAAAAAAAAAAAGAATTTTTTTTCTCTCACTCTTTCTCTCCCCTAATCTCAGATAATCCAGCATGATGAAGTTGAATACATTTCAGAAGTGCAAAGTTATTTTAACATCAGACAATTGTTCTACATAATTCATCATGTTGACAAAATTAAGAAAAAACGGTGAGTTTACTTCAATAGTTGCTGAAAAAATAATTTTATAAAGGTAAGCAGCTATTCATGAAAAACCTCTCAGCAAGCTTATAATAACAATACAGTATTTTATTCTGACAAAATATCTCCATAAATTCTACAGCAAACATCACCCTTAGCCATACAATTTCAACACTTAATTCTTCAAATTACGAAAGGAAACTATCTCTAGTTCTATTCAAAATTATAATAAAGGACCCAGCAAAGGGAATAATTCAAGACAAAAAATAAAAGTCATAGAGTTTGAAAGTTAAGAAGCCTAATATCTTTATTTGCAGATAACAAAATTTGTACATAAATTCTTAAGGAATCTACAAATAAATCGAAAGAAATAACTTAGCTAGATCTCAGAAGGCAATGTCAATAGGAAAAGACCTATTGTGGATTAAAGGGGATGTAAATAAATAAAGACATTTTCATATTCATAGAATGGAAAACTTGCTATCGTAAGATTTCCATTTTTTTCCAATGTAACATATAGTTCAATGCATTCCAGTTAAATCCCTAAGAGATATTTTGCAACTGAAAAAGTGAGTGTAGAATTTAGATAGAAATTCCAAGGACTTTGAAAGGTCAAGAAAATTTTAACTCTAGAAATATGGTAATATGTCTTTTGACTTTAATTTCTTCTTTATCATAAAGCACAGAAATAAAGACAGTGTCTGTGCTGCAGGGACAAAGATGGACAAATAGACAAATGCAACTAATCTAAGAGTTAAGAAAAAAATCTAGCAAATATAATCACATGATTTAGAACACAGAATGACATGGTGGATAAGCTATATCTTTTTCTTGTTGTTTTAGTTTTTGTTTCTATTTCTTTGCAAGGAAAGGTGAGGAGCTATTGCATATGGCAATAAAAATAAAATGAAATATCAAAATAGACACTCAACCCACATTACACCTGGAAAACTATGATTGGAGAGAGACCAATGTTGACATTTGAGTAGTAAAAAAATGATGTTTCTATAAGAAAACTTAGGATCCTATCTTTAGGCTCTGAAGGTGGCAAAAATTTATTAAACAGAACACACATACAAATACATGAAAGAAACACAGGAGAATGAAAGGAAAAAATAGACTGTAACTAATGAAGAATTCAAATTATATATACATATATGCACACATAATTAATATAATATAATATGATATAATACATAACACTCATGTGTATATATGTGTGTGTATATATATGTATATATATATAAAATACATGATTAGAACAATATCTTTGGAGAAAACAAGACTTTCAATGGCCCATAGAAAATAAACATGTGAAAAACTACTCAACATTATTACTCATCAGGGAAATGTAAATTGTAATCATGCTGTCACTTCAAATGTACCATACACATATGATGAAAAGCCTGACAGTACCTTTTATTGTATAATCTTGATAGCACCTGAAACTTTGTTACATGTTTGGTTGAATGCACACATGTTCAGCATTTAGTATATACATCAGCAGTGTTTATTTATTAAAGCAAAATCTATGTTAGCACTATAACTCAGCATGTCCTTTTCTGGGAATATTCCCAAGAGAAATGAGACAAAAGATAAGTACTAGAATGTTTCTGAAAAATTTTATCAGTACTATACACAAGCTGATAACAGGTCATTAATTGAACACTGAATAAATTGAAGTAGATTTATCCTACAGTAAAAAGGAACAACTTCTTGCCACAAAAACAACATAGATAAAACTCAAAAATACGTTGTTCAGAAGAAGCAAGACATGAAAGATACTGTATAATCACTTTTATGGGAAACTAGAGAAAAAGGAAAATAGACAATTATCAATATGAAGTAGATGAAGGTGGCCACGCCAGTAGATGGAACAGGAATTGATGGAAGGAGCCTGGGGAATCTGCTGAATGCTGGAGACAGTCACATCTTACTTTGGGTTAGAGTTTGGTTAGAGAGGGACATGTGTATGTTCATTTTCGTCAATCTGTATCTTCTTAATTCACTTTTCAAACAGTAAATGTATTTTACTGTGTTTTCTTATATCCATTTTAGAAATGAATTAATAAGCTAATTAATAATAAGTAGAAATTATGGAGTCAGAGTACCAGGGTCTGTTTCCATCATTTATTTTCCTTATAGGCACTGGTACTTTGAGCAAGCTAAGATCTGAGAACCTCTGGTTCTCACCTACAGGGAAGTAATGTAGGGGTAATGGCACTAAATCATTAAATACTTAGTGTAGTAGTTAACACCAAGTAAGTGGCAATAATGGTGATGTCTCTTTTACTGCTGTTATTATTAGTATTATTATTTCCTTAGATTCTCCCTTTCTCTTTCTTACTCTCTCTCCCCCCCCCAACTCCCAGTTCTCTGCCTTCAAAAACACCTCAAGGAAGAGACTCAAGATCAAGCTAAGCATGAATCTCTTTGCAGCCATAACCTAGAAATGTCATTTTAGAACTAATTCAATGATTGTGGGGGATTGTGTTGTCAAGAAAGAAAGTTTTCAGGGGACTAAGGTCCCTTGAAGGACTTATAAGTGCTGTTAAATGTTCCCAGAAATAGACCCTGCCCCTCTGAACAGATCACAGTTGAGTGCAGCTGCTGAAACCTTGTAACCTCACTACAAAACCACCCTAGATTGAGGCTCAGGAGTGGGTGAGGAAGGGTATAGTCCTGCTGTCCCACTGTAATCATCTGGACACCTGTTTTTACCATGATTTTCTGGTGTGTGGTACAATATTTTGGGCTCATTTCTTAGAAAGTTGGATGCTCAGAAGTGCCAGTAACCATGTAAACTTCCCTTAGCTGAAATTCACATTTCTGAGCCCATGCGTGGACCTGCATGATGTTGGTTCATGAGACTCCCTGGGAGAGTTGGGAGAGGTGACTGACTGAATCCTGAGGGGTCATCTTAATTATTAAGAGCTTCCTCTCAGTACTGGCACTTGGATGAGTCATCACTTGGGAAGTATTTGCTTTTAACCTTGGCCCATTTCAAAAGGACCAGTTATAGTTTCCCAGAACAATTCATCACTAGTCCTTCAGTTGTGTTTCTTCTAAGGCCTCATAATCTGTCAAAACTAATAGTTGATATCACTGAATTGTCAATCTCTGCTTGCAGAGTGACCATCAGATGTAACCCCTGAAGAATGCCCCTATTGTGATTTCTACTCTTCCGGTGCATTCTTGATGATGACAGGGATGTGACTTCAGAGCAGGATGGATCTCTGACAAATATTAAGGCAACAATATGTCTCTAAACCCAGAAACAATTCATATACAGACAGGAACACCAAGATTAATATGGAATTGTAACCTTATTTTGACATGAATAGATGCATATATAAACATGAGCAGTTATCAGTGTATCAAATATATTGCCTGTGCACCTATATGTGTGTGACAAACACATATACATATTTCCACAAGTCATGTAACTATGGCTCCTTTTGCTCAGATGTTTTCATGTTTAATTTCTTTTCTTTTTTTTTTGAGACAGAGCTTCAAGCTGTCGCCCTGGATAGAGTGCTGTGGCATCTCAGCTCACAGCAACCTCCAATTCCTGAGCTCAAGCAAGTCTCCTGCCTCCGCCTCCCAAGTAGCTGGGACTACAGGCGCCTGCCACAACACCCGGCCATTTTTTGGTTGCAGCCATCATTGTTGTTTAGCGGGCCCAGGCTGGATTCGAACCCACCAGCTCAGGTGTACGTGGCTGGCGCCTTAACCTGTTGAGCCACAGGCGCTGAGCCCATGTTTAATTTCTTAATGTTTCTATTAATGAGTTATTAAGCCTCATTTAAAGCCATATTTTAATTAGATACATTTATTTATATGAGTAGATGTGGAAATAGAATATTGGTCAACATTTTCCCATTATTAATTTTTAAACAACCACTCAAAACTAAGTGGTTTATAACACTGAGAATGTATTTTCATGTTCCTGGATTTTCATGGTAGTGATTTGGTTTGACAAGGCTCAGCTGGATGGCTCTGCTGCTGGTCACTGAGCTTATCTCCAATCTAAACATTGTGTGATCTTGTGCCAAGGCTGAAGGGCAGTGAGTATTCAGGACACAACATTCTCATGGTAAGTGCAGGAGTGAACAAAATTCCCAAACCAAGCTGCACCAGCAAAGATTTGATTATGCTATTGAGAATTAATAATTTAATCTTTTATAATCTGAAAATGCTGTGAAAGTTAAATTTTCATTAATTAGAAAGAAAAGATGGGTATGTTTTGTCAACAGGTGGTTTCACATGGAAATTTTCTTGAAGGGCCTCATTGGTTGGGAAAAAAATCTCTTCACCAGCAGTAAATGTCCCATAAAATGTAGCTTAACACCTCATACAAGGCTGTGCATGATGATTCATCCCCATAATCCTAGCACTCTGGGAGGCCAAGGATGGAAGATTGCTTGAGTTCAGGAGTTTGAGTCCAGCCTAAATATAAGGAGACCCCATCTCTACAAAAATAGAAAAATTAGATGGTTTTGTGGAGGGCACCTGTACTCCCAGCTATGTGGGAACCTTAGACAGAAGGATCACTTGAGCCCAGGAGTTTGAGGTTGCCGTGAGTTAGGTTGACACCAGGCAGTCTCTCTCATGCAAAGAGCCAAACTCTGTATCAAAAAAAAAGTAAAAATAAAAAATAAATAAACCTCGTATAGAACAGCTATTACTGTCCTAAAATGTGGACTGTTGTTCATTCCATCTAAAGTGGTTCTGAAGCTTTCCACTTGTGATATGACTCAGTGATGCTCATGATGCTGGTGAGTTCTAGAAAAATTTTGAGTAGGGAGAAAAATAACACTTGACTTGTTTTATTAGCACTTTTGTCAAGAAATGTTTTTCATGCAATTTCCTTATTTTTCTGTTGACTCTACGTTTTGGTGAAGCTTTCTTGCTGTAATCCAAACATGATGAAAATGTGTGAAAGTGCATTCAGATGTATTGGGGGCCTTTCAATAAATGTTGTAAGTTTGTGAATTGGGGAAACAGTGATCATATTAGGCAAAGTATTGTTAACTCACCATCATCACCATCACTTGTAGAAGAACCTGCCCAAGAACTTCCCTTCACTCTGTTTTCCTGCAGAGGTTGCTCAGTGAAGGGCCCTTCCATGATATTTGTAAGTCAGAAGATGATTCAATACCATAGACTGACTCCTACAAGCAGACACATGGACTGAGGGAAGGACTGGAGACTCAACTCGTGTGGTGCTATCAGCACCTCCACCCCCACTTCCTAGACAGGTCTAAGGACCCTGTGGTCAGGCACCTTCAGGAAAGATGCACTGTGGCTTCTGGAGGAGCACAGGGAAACTCCCGCTCCCATTTGTTGCATTTGCGTATGGAAATATAATACCCTCTGGCCTTTGAAAGATCATAGTTTGGTCACTAACTCCATGGATTGAAAAAAAACGTTCCCACTTAGAACACATAGAGCATATTCTCCTTTGTTATATGAACCCCAAGTGGGGCTATAACCCAGACTCCTTAGGTGTAATGAGAGTCCCCCCTTTCTTAAATCAGGAAATCACTACCGTGTCAGTGCTGCTAGGGCTGAGGAGGTGGAGAGAGACTTAGAGAGCAGAGGAACTTCCTGGGCCCTTTTACTGAAACCTCCTAGTGACCTTCAGAGTGTGGCTGCCTCTGAGAAATACTCTCAGACGGAACAGATGGAGGCACCAGGAGGAGCAGCTGGGGCAACCCAGCCTCACACACCTGCTCCTTTGGGGGGTTTATGTTATGACTTGTAACACTGTGGGAGGCCAACTGTTCCACTGATCACAGTAATAAGATGCAACATCTTCAGCCTGCAGGTCGCTGATGGTGAGGGTGAAATCTCTCCCAGACCCACTGCCACTGAACCTTGATGGGACCCCAGATTGCAAAGTGGATGCCCTATAGATTAGGAGCTTAGGAGATTTCCCTGGTTTCTGCTGATACCAGGTTACTTGATTACTAACGCTCTGACTGGCCTGGCAAGTGATGGTGACTGTGTCTCCTAGAGATGCAGACAAGGTGGATGGAGACTGGGTCATCTGGATGGCACAGCTGGCACCTAAAATCAGAAATACAAAACACAGATATACAAACAATAAATCGATTTTTAAGAGGCCTTGCTTGAAGATCCAGGCAGGACTGACCACACTGACTGAGTAAATCCCTGGTGTTCTCCCTCCTCACCTGGGAGCCAGAGCAGCAGGAGCCCCAGGAGCTGAGTTTGGGCCCTCATGTCCATACTAAGTTGTGACTGGCACTTATTCTTGACAGGGTATGACCAGCCTATTTATAAGTCTTCATGTCAGTTGCCTGACCTCTGGGAACATGCAAATTTGCACAGCTGCAAAGATGACTTATCTCAATAACTCAGCACAGACCAGTGACTCCCACATGTCCTGAGACTAACTAGGGTGGCATACATTTGTCTTCAGAGAATGTATTTCTCTCTGTATCCCACAGGACAGAATCAGTCTGCTCTCCTGCAAGGAGAGTGCCATTTTTCTCTACTTGTGAGAGTGAATTCTTATCATACTTCATGACTTCTTTTTCTTGCTAGCTGTCCATCTAAGACAGGGCCTGTTGGAAAGACACATCTCCCAAAACTGTAAGAGATTATAGAAGTTCAGCATATTTGATATGTGCAGATACTATTGAATAGAGAAGCTTCCTCTCTGCTCTGATTCCCTGGAGCCCCTGTTGTAGAAACTCATTTGCACTAGAAATATTAAAGGGCATAAGCAATAGATAGGTATATGATAGATAGATGGTAGATTGATAGATAATAGATAGAAAAATTTGTATAAAAATAAGAAAAAAAAAGAAAAAAAGGAAAATGTAATTAGTAAAGAAGTACCATGATTTTCAGGAAAGAGTCCAGCCACTAGGTACAAGGTTTGACTAACTTGTCATCTCCAGATACGATTTTTGCCCTCCATTTCTGAATTTCTTTCCCACTTCTTCCACCTACACCTGCCAACATTAGCAATTTTCTCCCTCCTCTTCTGAAAAGTCTCAGCTGCTTTCTAGCTCTGTGTGTCATCACACATTTCCATGCTAGATGTTTCTTGAGCTCCTCGGATTACTCTTCATATCTTCCATCCTTCCTAATCCAACCTATCACCTTCAAAAGTGAGGGGTTCTCTGGAGTAAGTGCTCACCTTCACCCTTGCTCTGCTTTGTGAACCTGCATACTCCCACATCACCAATGTCTTCCAGTTAATAAGACAAAGCAGCTCTTAGTGGTGGCTGAGTTTAGGGCTTTGATCAAACAAGCTCAGGAGGAAACCAAACAACAAGGTGAAGGGAAGCTGGGGTAGTGCATGAGTGTTATATCTCTCGCATAATGCAAAAAGAATCCTTGTGTGGGGTGGAGAGGAGAAGTCAACATGGCATACTGAAACTGCATTGGGGGTGTCCATTCAGGGTACAGGGACACCCTTTTCCTCTTAGTACAAGATGTCTGTCATAGTTGTGGCAAAATGAGCAGGTATTCGAATCTGGGGAGGCGCCTAGGGCTAGTGTCACTGGCAAGAATTGGTGAGGAAAGCATCCATGCAAAGGGTCCAAGTTCACTGTGGCATGGTAGGGCTATGAGAGCTGACACAAGTCTATGGGGTATGTGGAGGAAGAGATTTGCAACGAGAGTGTAGGAGGTAAGGACAGGAGGAGAAGTTCTTGCACACAGGGGTTGATTGAATAAGTAAATGTATTAAGGACCATTACAGTCAAGGTTTTCAATATTGTAGAAAAGATAAAAAGATTAAAGAGGAAAATATTTAAGATAAACTCTGTGAATTTGGATTGTAATTAGAGATACTGAGTTAAGTCCTAGATTTTCCATAATTCCAGATGAAAATGTATATAAATTTGATGATCAACAGGCAGATGGATAGACAGAAAAATATACAAACATTTTCCCTTATGCAATAATGAACCAGTCTTAGAGAACCACACTTTCATGCCCAAAACTTTGTTTTTCAAATACCAAACTCCACCCAAGTGGACCAGCCATCCTTGGATAAATGAATGATTTCAGATTTAGAATAAGAAAAATATGAGATGAACCTGGACCATCTTGTGCCAGAAACTAAAGAGTGTTCAAAGAGTGATGGGTAAGAGCAACAAGGATAGGAAGCCAGCTTGAATGGGGATGTCAATGGACAAAGGTGTGGAATTACAGAACTATAAAATGTGAAAATAAAAGTGCTAATGATGCTAGCATATTCATCTTAGTTCATTTGTACAGAACACATGATACTAGGTAACTGATTTTTTTTTAATGAAATTTATTTTCCAAGTTCTTCAGGCTGTGAATTCCCATGTCATAGTGTAAGCACCTTTCAAGAGCTTTCTTACTGCATCAGACCACAGTGGGAGCTGGGATGGTGACAGAGGGCGATCAAGAACAAGTGGGCTTAACTCACTTTTATAACTATTTCCCCCCCCAACAATAACAAACTCCTTCATACAATAATGACAACTCTTAAGATCTCACCCTGCAAAACTGCTGTATTGGGAAGTTTCAACATATGAAACTTGTAGGACACATTCAAACCATATTGTTTTACCCTAGAACTCAAATATATGCCCTTCTCCCATGAAAATACATTTATTCAATCCCAGCAGCCCCTGAAGTCTTAATTCAGCAGAGCAGAAGTTCAAAGTCTAGAGCAGCGGTTCTCAACCTTCCTAATGCCGCAGTCCTTTAATACAGTTCTATAGGTCTCAACTCAGAGGTTGAGAACTGCTGGTCTAGAGTCTCATCCAAATCATGTGTGGGAGAGACTCAAGGCTCCCATTCATCCTAAAACAAATTCTTCTCCAGCTGTGAGTCTATGAAACCAACAAGTCACATCCTTCCAAACTGCAGGCAGACCTCTGTCTCCATGAATTCCACATTAGTGGATTCAACCAAACACATATACAAAATACAGTGTTTCTGGAATGCAGGGGAAGCTGCTGATGTGGAGGACCAAATTTTTGTATCCACCAATTTTGCAGGGTTGACTATGGGCCTTCAGCATCTAGTATTCAAGGAAGGTCCTGGAACCATTCTCTTATAGATACAGAGGGAGGATTGTACAATGATGAGGCAGACTTAGGGTAGACATTCCTTTTCCAAAGGGAGGAAAAGGTAAGGAGAAAGGCATAAGAGGTACCAAGTAAGTCCAAAACCCAACAGGGAACACATCTTTAAGTATTAAAAGTGATAATAATCTCCTTTGACTCCATGTAACTCATCTTTGACAATTTTGGACAGGGATTAGTCCCTAAGGCCTCCAGCAGCCCACTCCAGTGGCTTTAGTCAGCTCAGTCCACCCAGCAGCCCTGATGGGTTGGAGTCTTCAGCCTGCTTCCTTCCCAGACTGAAGCTGCATGCTGGTGGCCCTATGGCTCTGTGGTCTCAGAGGTTGCTTCACTCCCACAGTACCACTATGCATTGTCTTAATGGGGACTCTCTATGGTGCCTCCATCCCTGAGACAATTGTGTCTTTGCCCTCAGGATGTCAGATATATTGGTTGAAATCTAGGTGGAAGGCTCCAGGGCCCCATAGCTCTTGTATTCTGTATACCTGCAGAGTTAGCATGATGTGGACACTGTCAAAGTTTACACCTCTTACCTCCCAGAGCAGTGGGTCAAGCTGCACCTGGGCCCACTTGAGCTATGGCTGAGGCTGCCAATAGGTGCTGCATTGGAATTAGGGGAGCAGTGCCAAGATGACACAGAGCAGTAAGTACTGAGGACCTGTGGTCACCTCTCTGGGAGCCTTTCCTTCAAGCTCCAGCTTGCCTTCAAGATCTCTGAAATTATTTGGGTCCATTCTCCCATTGCCTTAATAAATAGAATCTGGCTTTCTTCTATCCATGTTAATCACTTTAGGAAATGTTGCTTGACCACACCTTTAATGTTTCTCCTGAACATGATTTTTAATTCTTTACATTACAAGTCTGAGATTTTTTCAGATGTTTCCATTTTGCTTTCATTTTAACTATAAAGTCCATCCTTAAGGTATGCTTTCTCTCCTCTTACTGCAACTGGCCTAAGAGTTCATCAGCACCTTGGACGTGTGGCTATACAGATTTTTTTGCTTTCAGACATCCTAATTCATAATTTTTATGTTCTGCCTGCCATGAAGCCCTGGGACATGGACTTAATTCTGCCAAGTTCTTTACATCTTTGTAATAAGGATGGCCTGTACCCCAGTTTCCAGTACTTTGTTGTTTTTTTTTAAATTAATTTTTTATTTTTTTTAAATACATGTATTTTATTATTCTTCATTACATTATTTCCCCCCCGCCCAACGCCCCAGTGGTAAGACAGAATTTATTTACAGAAAAGAATACAGAAAACACTAGGTAGAGGGAGAGAATTCAAGTGGGGAGAGAGAAACTCTCTCCATTCCTCTCCCGGTCTTTCCCCGTCTCCTTCTTTAGGCCTTTAGCCTCAAGGTATATATAGGTGTATGGGTTCCTTGGCCAGGAAACAAATGAATACAGTCCCTTCCGCCGGGGGCAAGGTGAATGAGTGTATCAATGAATGGATACAGTCCATTCATGGAAATGAGGCCTAGGAAATTCACAAGAAATTGATCTAGGCATAGGAAATGAGTGTTCCACATTTAGTCCTAAGTGTAAAGTGAAGGAGACACCAAGGCACAGGTGTCTCCTCGGCAGTTGTCCAGGCTTTTTGGCTATTGGAGCCTCTGGTGGGCGTTGGAGGTCTCCCTCCTTGCCTGTCATCCAGTCCGCTGGCTCTTCAGCTGGCTGCTGCAGCACCAACACCACCAAGGAGGAGGCGGCAGGTCTGCCAGCTCCGCTGAGCTGGAGTTTCCAGTACTTTGATCTTTGGTTCCATCTGAAATCTTTTCATAATGGTCTTTACCATCAATATTTCATGAACATTCTGATGATGACCATCTAAGTAATCTTTAAGGAGTTCTAGCCTTTCTGCCATTTCCTCTCTTCTAACCTCTCAGCATAATTAATGTGCCATTCATATATAGCAGCCCAGATTTTGCTAACTTGTTTGTCTGAATTCTTCCATTCTACATATTCATTACCCTAGTCCAAAGTCCTTTTCACATCTACAGATATTTGTTATAGCAACAGTCTCACTTCTCAGAACCAATTTTCTGTCTTAGTTATTTCCGTGCAAATAGCTTATGACAACATCATGAGACTAGGTAATTTATAAACAAATGAATTTATATTGCCCTATTCTGGAGGATAGAAGTCCAACATCAAGTTGCCAGCATCTGGCAAAGGCCTTCTACCTGTGTCATCCATGGAGGAAGACAAGAGGGCAAGAGACAGAAAGAATGGGAGGTGCTCCCTTTGATAATAAACTTACTCCCAAAATAATGGCATTAATGCAGTTGTGGGGGAAGAGCCTTCATGATCTAATCACCTGTTTAAGGTCCTACCTCTCCACCCTTTTGCACACTGTTGGGGTGAAGTTTGTGACATGGGAACCTTGGATAGTAGTCTCAAACAGCAGCAATGCTATAACTTATTGAAGAAGATATTAATTTGGAAAAGGTACTCATAAAATATCAAATTACTTCACCAATTCTCATAAATTTCAAACAGTAAAAGATTAAATTCATAGAGTGGAGGTCTGTCAGACACCACCTTCATCACAGAATCACATGAACATCGTCAGTCGTTGGACACACTGAAACCATGCACCACTGCATCAGATGCAGCAGCATTTCAGGATATTCCAGCCAAATGGCATTAACATTATCTAATCATGAAGAAAAGTCAACCCAACCCAAACTGATGGATTCTACAAAATAACTGGATTGTGTGTAATCTTAAAAGGTGTTGAGATCATGAAACACAAGGAAGGACTAGAGAACTGTTCCATAGTGAAGGATATAAAGACACAGTCCTATGAAGACAACAAACACATTTGGCTAGGTTACTTTTTAACCAAAGAAATTATTGGGACAATTTTATAAAGTTGAAATGTACCAGGGAACCATATGGAGTGATATATTAATGATTATTTTTTGATCCACAGTATACTACAATTATGTATGAAAATGTCATGTTTTTAGGGCATGGATAGTGAAGTCCATGGGACCATGAGTTCATCAATTTACTCTAAATAGCTCAAAGGAGCAAGTAGTATGCTGTACTGTACTCACATCCTTTCATACTATGCGAAAATATTTCAAATTTTAAATAAAAATCTGTTCTTATTAAAACATTTTGTAATAGCATTGAACCACCCTAGTAAACATTATATGATTAAACAATTTACTTCAGATGCATAAACTTAACACTATGTTTCCTCAAAAACATGGAGCTCAAAGGAAAATTACTACCCAATGCTACAGGTCTCATTAGTACTCATTCAGTAAATGGATTGCATCTTATTCTTGGTTTGAGGACCTCCATATTCTACCCTCTTGACTGATTTCCCAAAGCTCATCAGCATGAAAGCTGTAAATAGTGATTCCAGCTCTGATTACAAAATGTTACTATTTCTCCTTCCAACCAAACATGATGGCCCTGGAATTGGAGCACAGATTATGATAAACCTAACACTCTGGACAATCCCACAACCCGCGAGTATCAACTGTCTCCAAAGTAGAATGAAGGTCAATAACACAGCACTTAGTGAATTGTTCTGGGTTTAAGAGAAGACAGGGAGGAAGGGAGGATGAGGATGGAGGCAAAGCCAGCCTTGCTATGAGTGTGACGAGGCCAGAGAGTCCTTAAGTAACTGCTGGATGATAAAGGAACCCTTTGAAAACTGATAAAGCATGTTGGCCTGAAGCATCCAATCTTGCATTTTAAGTGGAATGTTAGAGTATTGCAATAATCAGTTCTCAACTAGAATCACACTGATACCTTAAAAACAGAGTCTCTTGCTCTGGGCCCCAAGTGTAGGCCCTTCACTTTGTTGTCCTCCCATCATTTGCAGAGAGATTGTTCCACTATAGAGCCAATTTTTCCTCCTCTGCATCATGTGAGGAGCTGGGACCTGAAAATTCAAATCCAAATGTTCTAGATCTAATATCTAGAGCAGTATTTTTCAACCTGTTTTATCTTATACACACACTTGAACCTATAGTTAAACTTCTAAGGCACACTTAAATCTTGTTGATCAGAAAGGAGTAAAAAATAAAAACAAAAAAAGGGATATACTTACTGTGATATAAACTTCTCTAGAAAATAATTTATTTAATGAGCTTTCAAATTTTTCACAGCACATCTAAAACCCTCTCCTGGGCACACAAGTGTGCTGCGGCACATGGGTATAAAATTGCTGATCTCAGGAATACTTTGGCATCTTCCCTGGGCCCTCTCTCATGAGTTTGCCTCAACAACAGTTGTTCCTGCCCTAATTAAACGAGGTGGCCTAGGGGCTATTGCTAGGAGACAGGATGGCATTAAGATATGCTAATGTGTCAGCATGTGTGTGCAAGAGACCTTCCAAGATAGGGGACAGAGCAAGAAATGAAGGAACAACAGCAGTGTCCAGATTGTGAGACCAGGATGAGGACTGTTGTCCCTGCACTACCAGGTTCTGATGAAGAATCCCAAGGGGGGAGAAATTTCTACCCTCAGATTTGTGCCTCCATATGTCCACCTGTCCCCAAAGTAGACTGGCGTGATCTACTTCCTCTATTAATTGAAACTTGGAATAAAATACATGAGGCAATTATTTTCAACTGATTGGACATTAGAAATAAAGTTCAATGATCTCTGCGAGTATGAAACCAGAAGTGAGATTTACATTGATCCATCTTACACTCTGAGGAGAGTTTCCAGAGCACTGTGCAAGGAAAGGAAATCCAGGCGAAGCCTGGAAATATCCCTGAACTGAGGAGGAAAAGCTGCAAATCCAGAAAGGGGAAGACAGAACCACAGGAGAGAGCTCCGCTGAGAGAGAACCCAGGACGTCCACAGAAGGCCTCCCTCAGCATTCCACAGAGTAGGGATCAGCACAGGCACACGGAGAACCTACCAAGGCTGAAGCAGGAACAGCTGGGGGATTTACAGGACAATTCCTCAGTCTCCTCTTCAGTGCTCTGAGACAGAGCAGCTGGTGAGAGCCCAGTGGCTCCATCTGAGCTTAAGTAGCTTGTAGTTTTGATGACATGGAGGACTGTTCATGGTGCCTACTCTGGCAAGTCCACCTGGAGAACATGTAATCAGCAACAAAAAAGTGTGAACTGGGCAATGCTATTGGCTAAAGGTCAAGTCCACTAAGCACAAAGGAATTTATTATGGAGTATCACATTGCTAACAGGTTGCTGGGTAGCCTTAGGAGTGAGCTACAAGCAAACACTCAGCACACAATTCCAAGAATTGCACTGCTGGTGTGGGCTATGGAAGGAGGCCCTGCTGCCTGCAGCTCCACCTTCAGGCTGGCCCCTCCACAGAGGGGGCTGCCACTGTCACTACTGCCTAGAAGGAAAGAGGCCCTGCTAGCAGCCACTAGAGATCTGTTGGTTGGCAGCCCCCCACAGCTGTTCTGTTTACATCTTCATTTCAGTCTCTTTCATACTCATCTGTTTTCTTGCTGCAGGAGCCATTTCTACCCCATTCACCCTTGTGCATTTCCATTACAGCACTTGAACATCCATTTATAAAATCATGATGAGCAATGCGCTTCCATCTCACGTATTGCAATCTTATCTGTCACACAGCAGCATACTCATCTCCACCCAAATGATGGGGAAGCCTGCATCCCTTCAGTCCAGCATCTGCCCTCTTGGGTCACAAGTTTGATCTACAGTCTAAATGACACTAGTGACCCCAAAAAAATTCTTTATAAAACTTTAAGAAGGCTTGGCACCTGTATCTCAGTGGTCTGGGCGCCAGCCACACACACCGCAGCAAGCAGGTTCACACCTGGCCTGGGCCTGCTAAACAATGACAACTACAACAAAAAAATAGCCAGGTGTTGTGGCCAATGCCTGTAGTCCCAACTAGTTGGGAGGCTGAGGCAAGAGAATCGCTTAAGCCCAAGAGTCTGTGTTTGCTGTGAACTGTGACACCATGGCAGTCTACCCAGGGTGACATAATGAGTCTCTGTCTCAAAAAAAGAAAGGAAAGAAGGAAGGAAGGAAGGAAGGAAGAGAGGAAGGGAGGGAGTGAGGGAGGAAGGAAGGAAGGACTTTAAAGAAAATGGTAAGCGTAGAAAGAAAATTACTTAACTAAATGTAGGCAGTGTCCTATGCTGTTTGTACATCTCTTCTCTTAATATTCCTCCATCCTCTCAGTTCCCACAGGTCTTGCCTAAGACAGGGTCTGAAAAGGTCAGGAAGCTCAGGATCTACCCCTGTCCCTGCTGACTGAGCAGGATCTTCCCATTTCTAAGAACACCGAGTGCCCTTGGGGGACCTGAGAAACACAGAGCAGCAGGTTCTGGGGGACAGGCAGTGGGTCTGGGTCCAGGTGGAGGAACAACTTGTCCCCAGAGCTCAGTGTGGGCAGGTCCTCCACAGGTGGCTCTATAAGAGAACCAAGCACATGTACATGGCTCAGTGGCTGTGTGGTTACATCGTCAAACATTCTAGGGCTCTTGGCAGGGCCTTATGGGGTATCTCTTCCCAGCTTTCATGGCTCATGTGGCTGCTGGGACTCTGTGCACGACGGGTCTTGTCTTCCCAATGCACAAGCTTCTGAGTATTTTCCATTTTACTTTCTGGGCTCCAGTAACCATGACTTACCCTCAATGGTCCATCCAGTGGAATTCAGGGAGTGGAGTCAGAGCTACAGACTCTACCATGGACCACATGTGAGAGAAATAAAGGTTGTAGCTCTGAAGATGGGATGGCCCTGCATGAAGTGAGGATGAATTGGCATCCTGAGTACAGAGTAAGCAGTGAAAGAGCCACTCTGAACCCCCCCTGTACTGACACCCAGGAGATAAGCTAGAGGTGCCCACAGAATATGTGGGAGGATTGAGAAGAGGAGAGAGAACATGATCTAAGAGTTGTCACCTTCCCTGAAAAGGCCCCAGACCATGAGCAAACCCAGAAAGAGCCACAGTGAGGGGAAGGTTTATTCCAAAAGATGACAGTAATAGAGGGCAGGTGACCCAGCAGACAGCTCAGCTGCTGATGGCCACAGAACCTGTTCGAGGCCCATGACCCCTGACCGGGTAAGGCATCATGTCCAGGAGGTACCAGAGCCAGCCGGAGCTCAGAGCCAGTCCTGGGTTCTGCGGGTTCCAGGCTAGGACACAGTTCACACTCTGGCCAGCCCTGCAGGGGACAGTGACCCTCTCTCGTGGGATACAGGGAAGTGGACTGGAGATAGGGTTCTCACAAGTTTGCCATTGGTATCTAAGGGGGAACAAACATGAACATCCAAATATTAATACCAGAAAGTAACTCATTTTGATTTATATAATCTGATCAGTAAGCAAAACAAGACAACACCTCCACCCTCAAGGGAAAGTTCACGTTTACTGCAGACAAATTGAGGATAAGCCTGAGTCCTCCTTCTTTAGCACAAGTCAGAACGACAGGAGGAAGAGGAACAAAGTTGAGTTCCCATGTCCACCAGGGGCTTCCTGACACTGGTCCTGTTCAGGAAGGATCAGGACAGTGGGATGTGAATATACTCACTCTTCCACTCCAAAGTACTCTATCCTAGGGGACCTAAACAACAGATATTGATTTCCAACAATGGATATTTATTTCCGACTTTCCAAACGTGGAAAGTGCAATGTTAAGATCCAATAGAGTTCGCTTTGTGGTGAGGATCCTCTTTCTGGTTTGCATATGACACCTCCTCACTGTGTCCTTACATGGTCTTTCCTTAGTGCGTGAGTGCAGGGTGGGTGTAGGGGTGAGGTCTGTAGAGTCTCCTTTTATAATGACACTAATCCTACTGAATCAGGACATCCTTATGGCCTCATTTAATCCTCAATACATCCTTGTAGGCTCTACCTCCAAACATGGCCGTATTGGAGGTTCAAGCTTTAGAACAGGAATTTGTGAAACTGACTCTACAGTAGATGGACTTTGGGGACACAGCTGGGCAGCAGAGAAAGGTCAGACTGGGCCCTCACTCTCAGTACAGAGGACACAGGGTGGATCTGCACACATCTGAGCATGCTGGCAGCTCCTCCCAGGTTTCCCATGTCACATATGAGACCCCATTCCAGCCTAGGGGCTCCACATTGATAATTGGACACTATCACTATTACTTGGCAGGTATTTTTGAAATCAGGAAGTTCTTTTTTATTTATTGTGGGTTTTGCCCCCTGCCTACTGGCAGATTTGCAACATAGCCTCTTACAGAATTTTAGAGGCAGGGTCGCAATATTTCTTGACTGTGAGTCTTTGCACAGGTGTAAGTAAAGTGGATCCTAGTATACCCATCACTAGGCCAGATTTTGTAGGGAGCACAACATGCTACCTTTTCAGAACAAACTGGTCACTTGACCAAAGACCAAGGGAATTTAGAAAAGGTTATGGTTATGAAGAGATTAAGGACTAAATTCTGAGATTTGTGTAAGACTACACACATGATCAGTTTAAGATATACTAGGTACTGGATACTGCCATTAACAACATTGACCAGTTCCTCTAGAAATGTGTTCTGCTTCAAGGCCATCACCACTGTCCACAATATCCCAAGTATTGGGATATTGTTAATTTTTTTGTTAATTCAAGTATTTATTTACTTTTAACATGAAATTCCACCACAATTGATAGGTACTGTCCTGGATCAATATTACTAGAGAACTTCTTTAAAGGTGGTAAATTTAAAGCATATGGTCCCATATATTTATTACTGAAATGTAAAAGCTATGTTTAGCTGCAAGTATTGTGAACTATGAAGTGATCACCATCGTTTCTTCAGTCATTGTTTTTCCTTCATTTTCTACATAGGTGTGATTGTGCCATGAGCATTTATTGATTGTGCTGCACGTGAATGTTTTCCAACTCAGTACCAAAGATGGCATTCTCATTGTAATTTAATGTAAATATTAAAATTACTTTCACTTTTGGTAATAATGTAGTAGATCTCAGAAGACAAGCCAAAAATTTGCAACAAACTCAGAAGACAACACAAAATAAATTAAGCAATGCTTATGATGACATCAGAACGCTAGAAGAAATAAAGAACAGATAATCTACAATTCTAGTGAGGAAATTCACCTTTGTAGGGGAACTGACATTCTATCACTCTGATCTTTAGTGACATTAACCCAAGCTGAGAGTTGTTGGAGAGTCAGGCTCCACCTAGGCAGAGGATTCTACTGGGAAGAGGAGCCAGTTAAGACTACCAGGTGCATGGAGCTACCTTAATAGACTAAACAAGGGTTGAAAGTTCAGCACAAGGCTGGATTTCCCCTTGGAATGTTTTCTGATGTCATCATCACAAGCAGGGCTGGAGCTGGGCCAAAGAGGTACAGTCCAATCTCCTGCATTTATATGGGTTTCCTCCCGTAAAGCTGCACTGATTGCCCTTCATGTGTGTCTCAGACATGGACCTGGGTCTCCTATCACTGCATCTCCTGCTGATCTTTCCAGCCCCAGTTCTGCCTTGAACATCCTCTGAATTATTTTGATACAAGGTCTCTCCTGAATGCCCAGTCTCTTTCAAGTCATCTCCAGACATAAGATGCTGGCAGAATCTACTATTGGAAGCTCACTTATACCCTACTGGGGTGACTAGGAATATGTACTGTGTCCTAAGGTCAATTCAGATGGGAACTTCCCTAACCCTTGAATCACTAAGGCCCTAGAGCATTGCTTTATGTAGAACTTCCCCATGAGCTTGCCGTGGCATCAGGACACAGCCTGAGGTCCACTCAGGGACTATTAGTGCTGTGAGTCTTTCCAAGACATACATGCGAGTTTTCACCAGGGTTTGTAACTCAGGTCCAATACTACCAGCATCCCCATCCCAACAAACATGAGCTGCAGAGCTGGGTATTGTACTGATGATGACCTTTACCTCATGTCCTTTCTGTTCCCCTTTACTACTGCTGCCCACATCATAACAATCTTAATCTTATAGGACAAAAATTACCTCATATCATCTTTTATTTTCCACAAATGTGTTCAATATGGCATACAAATGTATGTTTCCTAATTCTTCCAGATTCGGTTATTTATTTTTACAATCCAGATTTGGAATTCAGAAATCTAACTTTTCTGTCAATATGCTATGAATGAAACTGATCTAAGACTTTTGCTTTTAAATAGATTTAACAAGTCTATCTAGTAGTCAATAAACAAGAATTGAACGGTTTTACATGGGTAACCCTGAAACAAGAGTATAAGGGCTGGTGCCTGCCGCTTTATTAGAGAGGCATGTATTAAAAAGGGGTGAGAAAATGTGAAGGCGGGTAGATGAGAAGGAACAGGGTCTATATCACTAACCCAAATCCAGCTACATGTGCACCTGTAACCATTCAATCAAAATAAAACCCAAGAAACGTCTTAGTGTTGGATGTCCATGAGTTGGTGTCAATGACAAAGCTGGTATGCTGGATAGATTTAATTGACAAATAAATATAGGTCAGGTGGCTTGGCGCCTGTGGCTCAACGGGCTAAGGCGCCAGCCATGTACACCTGAGCTGGCGGGTTCGAATCCAGCCTGGGCCCGCCAAACAACAATGACGGCTGCAACCAAAAAATGGCCGGGCATTGTGGCGGGCGCCTGTAGTCCCAGCTACTTGGGAGGCGGAGGCAAGAGACTCACTTGAGCCCAGGAA
>CAUYRH010032458.1:0-116686 GCA_963574655.1 Perodicticus potto | reverse complement strand
AGAAAACACATCCAATGTACTCAGTACTGTTATGAAACCAATTTACAATCACTCACACTATGCTCTGGTTTCTCTTCAGATCGTATAAATCTTTCGCCTTTTACAATCACTCACACTTTCATATGAAGAATAGATCACAACTATGGCCCAAGATGAAGGAGGGAGGAGGGGGGCATGGGAGGGGAGGGGGGAGGTCAGATCGAGGGAGGGTGAATGGTGGGATCACACCTATGGTGCATCATGCAAGGGTACATGTTGAATCTATTAGTATAGAGCATAAATGTCTTAACACAGTAATTAAGTAAACGAGATGAGGTATATATTTACCAGTGTTATGTAAGTGTTCCTAATTCTATATGAAATCAGCACATTGTACCCCATAAATGCATTCATGTATGCATGATCTATGTGTTTATGATTTAATAAAAAATAAATAAACAAATAAATTAAATGAAAAGAGTGTGTTGGACTCTTTGATGATACTTGGGAAGCTTTCATTTATCATGTCCTCCAGATCGGCTTCCATTTCTCTGAGGCATTCTTCTTCCCTTTCTGGGATACCTATAATATATGTTTGAATACTTCATAAAGTCCTATAATTCTCTGAGTGAATGTTCTGGTTTCTCTCTCCCCTTTTCTACCTCACTAACTGCCTGTGTTGGCTGAAGAGCTTTATCCTCTAGCTTTGAGATTCTTTCTTCTCCATGGTATAATATGTTATTGGTACTTTCTACTACATTTGTAAGTTCCATTATTGACTCTTTCAATTCCCTAAACTCCACCATATCCTTTCTATATTCCTCATATCTTTCATCCTTTATTTGATTCTGATTTTGGATTTCATTTTGGTTATTTTCCACTCTCTCAGCAATTTCCTTCATTGCTTTTATCATCCATATTTTAAATTCCCTTTCTATCATTTCTATCACTTCTTAATAGGTGGAATTCTCTGTGGTAGCTACCTCATGATCCTTTGGAGGGGTTGGTCTATTCTATTTTTTCATGTTGCCAAGATTTTTCTGTTGGTTCCTCTTCATATGTGTAGTCTTCTTGTCTGCTTTCTTCCCCTAGTTTTTTCTTTTACTTCCTCCTTCTCTTCAAATTACCTTGTCTCTGTGCTGACGTGTTGAAGTGTCATTTTAGTATAGGACCAAAAGGAATAGAAGAGTTAAAGGCAAGATGGGATAAAAGATAGCAAAAGAGAAAAGAAAAAGGAGCAAAAGGAAAAGGAGTAAAAATAAAACATGGACAAAAAGAAGAGAAAAACAGAAACAGAGAGAGGCATAATCACGGTGTTCAGAAGGGTGCTTTGACCCACACCCACAATTCCTGGCCTCTGAGGGGCTAGGATGGATAGGTCTTTCAAACTTAGGAGTTCCTTATCAGCCTCAGCAAAGACAAGGATCCACCTCCACCAAATAAAGACGATTTAAAAAAAAAAAAAAGAAACAGTGGTATGTTGCAGTGGGGACTTACCAATAGTTGCCTTCCAAAGGCCAAAGCTACAAGGACCCCCTAGACCAGGGAATCAATGTCTCCTTGAGCCAGGCCATTGCTGTGGCACCCCAGCCTTTGCCAGGTTGCCAGCCCCT
This sequence comes from Perodicticus potto, assembly GCA_963574655.1. Taxonomy (NCBI): domain Eukaryota; kingdom Metazoa; phylum Chordata; class Mammalia; order Primates; family Lorisidae; genus Perodicticus; species Perodicticus potto. The sequence continues at coordinate 115,094 of CAUYRH010032458.1, read as the reverse complement.
TCATCTTGGAATTGTGAACCAGTAAATTTCTGTTTATTGCAGATTACTTAGTCTGAGACATTTTGTTGTAACAGCACAAAACAGACCAAAAACGCCAAGATAAACCATAGAGGTGAAATCGTACAGACTGTTCCTCTGAGTATAATGGAATCAAACTGGAAAGCAATGACAGAAAAGTAACAGGAATATCTTCAAGCACTTACAAACTAAACAACACATTTCTAAGTGACTCACAGTTTGAAGAGTAAGTCCCAAGGAAAAATTTTCAAATGATACATTGAGCTGAATGAAAACAAAGATACAACATCCCCAAATGTGTGGGATATAACTGGAGTACTGCTGAGAAGAAAATGTATAGCACTAAATGTTTATATGGGAAAAGAACAATTCACCAATAGTTCTTGAAAAATCTTCCAAAATGGGCAAGAGTTGGTATTTTAAGCTTGTGCATTTCTCATTTCTTTAAGTCCCACATATTCCAGAAATATTATTCCATCAAAAACTCCTGCTGTAATAGTTCTTTATATATACAATTGCAGAAATAAGTGCAAATATATCCAGTAGTCACAGTAAGTATAAAATAATTTAGCTCACATTGAAAGATGTAGATTAAATTTTAAAACTCAGGTGCATATTGATTATATGAATGAAAATAAACTAATTTCAAAAATATAATGCTGGGTGTTTCCAGGATGATACTATTCACATAGAATCTAAAAACGCAGAGAACACTCCTAAATATTATTTATGGAGACATATATATTCACAATATACAAACGTACAAACTAGAGGGACACACGTCAGATTTATAAATTCGTAACTACGGTTCACTGAAGAGGCAGTGAACATGTTTGTACTTGGATGTCAAATATGAAGACAACTCTATTTTCTACATATTTCATTTTAATAAAACTGAAAACAATAAAATGACTGCCTGTTAAAGTTTTTGTCATTTATAGTGAGTATTTGGATGTTTGTGTATGTTTTTCCTTTAAAAAATAAAGGAAGGAAGGAAGACCTTTAAGATAACGGCAGATGGTCACCTATGCACCGCAGGGTCAGGCAGCTTTGGGCTTCACGGGAACAGGACTTCTCAGGAGACTCTCACCTAAAAATGGACAGAACTTTGCCCTTTGATTACTCGGGATGCTAATAAAACAATGGATTGTGCAAAACAGAGTCCTGTGCTGCATGGGAACTAAATGTAGGCAAGAAAAGTGCTGGGTCAGGGTTTCTGCCCTCCCAGGTGTAAAGCAGGTGGCCCGATCCTGTGTAGGAGGCTGCTGTGGCACCTTGGGAAGCTCAGTGAGACTGTCTGGACTTCTAAAAAGAGGATTTTCAATAGTCTGTAGGACTACATGATGACAAAGGGACACATTTGCTGTGTTTTCCACATTCTACAAGCCAACATATGTGTGGTGTGCTGAGATGACCAGGATTACCAAGCTGTAAGGAGCGCACTGTGACAGAACCACCCACACCTGATATCATTTTCATCTGATGACTTGAGATCATGCCCTCAAAAAGAATTATAAGGCATTGGAAGACTGGTATTTGGTTGGTACAAAGTACTTAAAATCAAGAAGGGAATAATTTTTAATTTCGTTGTTTAAATTCAATGGTTAAGCAAGCCACTGGATTTCTGTGTCCCTAAGGAAATGCGGTTAGAAAACTACATGTAAAGAGAATTCACTGGAAACTGCTTCTTGCGTCTAAGCCAACTTTTCCTGGTTGAATGGCTTTTAAGAATCACATTAAAGCCTATTCATCATTTTAATATTGAAGGCCAATTTCTCACAGACTCATCCACCCAGGGAGTCCTCACCATCAACTATGACAGCCCAGAGGACCTGGAGCTCTGAGAATTGCTGAGATTCAGTATAAAGATGTCAGGCAAAGGGTGAAAGTGGAGCCCATCTGTCTTCTTAGGGGAAAAGAGGGTCATAAATGCCAGTTAGAGACGGAACCTTGGGATGGAGAGCATCGAGCACCAGCTCTCTGCTCTGTGGGTCTTAAGACAAACACACATACACAGACTCACCTGTTCACACACATCGGGATGTTCAAACATAAATCAGAATAATCTAAGAGTCCTGGACATCTCTGCGTATTTCTTCCTATAATTTGGATAAATAAAATCCACTTCTGTGATCCTAAACTCTTAGTATATGAAAGACATTCATTTTCACTACTGGAATAAGTGACACAAAGCTGATATTTTACATAAAAGTCTAGTTCATAAAATGATTTCACATGTAATCTCCTGAAACGGGGACCAGAGGATTTCCACCACTTTTGTCAGAGGCAGAACAAATGAATGTGTGGTTTCAAAAATAGTAAAGAACCCCCTGCCTTTCCCTACCCCTGCTCATAGCAAGGCGTCAGCATGCATTTGTGGGCTTGGGCTGCTCATGGTAACGAGAGGCACGGAACACAGAAACGACTGGAGCAGCCAATGCAAATACGACGGACACTTAGGTCTGAAATGCAGTCATGCACCACATAACGACCTGTCAGTCAACAAGGCAGGGGTGCAATATATGGCAATATATGGTTCCACGGGATTGTCATAGTGTGTTTTCACGGTGCCTCTTTAATGTTTAGATTGCATGCGATATCCAGTACAGCAACACACAGGTGTGTAGCCCAGGGGAGACGGGCGGCACCGTGTGGCCTGGCTGTGCAGCAGGTGCATCGAGGTTTACTCTCTCACATTCACACCACAACGGAGCCACCTAAGACAGTTCTCAGAATGCGTCTCCATGGTTAAGTGATGTGTCACTATGTATGAAAGGATCCCCATTTCTTTTTGTGGTGACATGGTCTGAGTATCTGAGAAAATAAGAAATATCAATGAATTTTGACCTTCACATTATGTAAGAATGACCAGGAAATGAAAATCGTGGTATCAGGATTTTCTAGTTCCTTGGCATCTGGATATCTCTAATTTTTGTATGCTTCGATGGACGTAATTTCTCTCTCTTTCTCCTCTTTCTTTTTTCCACTAATCTAGTGAATCAGTTGGGGAAAGAAGCGGGCCATGGGGTCAATCTCTCTGCTCTCTAACTGGTCCCAGGTTGAGAGTGGCAGCTTATTCCACCTCCCCTCTCTTCGCTGCCGATTCTAGAAAGCAAAATCTTACAGGTTATTTTAGAGCATGAGGCAGGATCTGCAACCTGGGACCAAACCCAGGGCTGGGAAGACGGCCCAGACCTGCTCTGGGACCACAGTGCTGTCAACTACAATAAATCACAGACAGCTAACGTGCAGTTCTCCAGGGTTCTTGACAATTAATGTTACTTTTAGTAACTGACTTTTTATTGTGTGCTGCTTACAAATATGAATTTGTATATTTTGCTGAGGGCACACAGCAGAGTGCACAGCACTAGCAGTTGGGGGCACTTGAGATGGGGATTTTCTATTCTGTAACCGGCCACATTGTCCACCACCTGCAGAACAGAGGCCAAACTCCTTACCTGGGCACTCCAGACCTTCCAGAATCTGTCTCCAGCCTCATTGTCTAATCCCTTCTTCCACCACATGGGCCTGTGGTCTTGCCACACAAGACGTGGGCCAGCAAAGCCCTGTTCTTTACTGAGCTGCTCCTCTGCCAAGAACGTCCTTCTTTGTGTTGATGCTACGGCTCATGATCCCTCTGAGTCCACAGCGGTGCCCCGAGTGCGGATGGAGACGCGGCAAAGGCAGGTCCTCCTATTATTAAACTCAAGGCGGGTAGGGGTGTGACCCCCAATCAGCACACTTCTCCTAAGTAGCACATTATTTATTGTCCATCAGTTCATTAATGAGTTCAAAAACAGATAACAGAAACAAGGAAATTAAAGAAGCATCTTAAGCATAACAGAAATGCTAAATAAATTCCACTAAGATACAATTTCTAACCTAGCGGTTTACCAAAATCCAAAAAGTTGAATAAAATAACTATGTTCAGGCCTTGGGGAAAAGGGCATTTTCACATAGAATTGGCAGATTGGTAAACAGGTAACCAAAACAACTGGGGGGACTATGACTATCTGGAGATCCCTAGTAAAGTTTAAGTACCTCTATTCTTTGACTCAGAAATTTTACTTCTAGGAATGTATCCTACACAAACGCACACATACGCATACACACACAGGCATGCAGAGGAATTAACATGCGTATGAAGTTATTTAATACATCATCGTAACTGCAAAGGAGTATAAACAACCCACATGTCTATTACTAGGGAACTGATTGAACATACTATGGCCCATTAATACAATGCAGCTGCAGAAAGAATGAGGCCTCTGTATATAGCAATAGGAAAAGTCTCTAAGCCATATTGTTGTGCTAGGGAGAGAGAGTACAGCCACAATCTGAGTCGGGGAAATAAATATTTGTATTTTCCTGTACACGCATGAAGAAAATCTCTGACAGGATATGCAAGAAACCAATAATTGTGGCCATTTGTTAATTTTGTTCAAATTTGGAGGAGGAAGAAACTGAGGAGATGGGAATGTGACAGCAGGAAGATCTTGATCCTCATTTTTTACATTTTCTGATTTGTAATTGTTACTAATCAACAGTTTAAAAATATCAGAGCGGATCTGTCATTTCTTGGGCTAGTTCCAAACATTGGAAATAGCTGCCTGAGATGCTGTGATGAGAATTCTGAGCCTTCATCTGGGCTTAGTGGGAAGTTGTCCTGATTGGTCATCTGCACCCACGAGGAGGGGGGAGGGGAGAGGGAAGGGGAGAAGGGGGGGAAGGAGGGGGGAGGGGAGAGGAGAGGAAAGGGGGGGAGGGAGGAGGGGAAGAAGGGGAGAAGAGGAGAAGGAGGAAAGGGCGGGAAGGTGGGGGGCAGCTTTGCCTTTGTTATAAGTGCTTCTAGGCTGAAAGAGCTCTTGGAATAATAAGTTACATAAGTTTTTTACCATCTGTTTTTCCTTTCATTTGAACAAAAATAACCTATTTGGGGAGGCACAGAATGGTATTACTTAATTGTGTTTCGTGATTTGAGAACAATTAGCTACCACCGATCCATTTGATCTGAAATTCTAATGAAAAGACCAACAAAACTTAAGGAAGAAGGTCAGATTCGAACCCCCCACAGCTGTGGGGCCTCCGTCACACGGAAGGGACTTAAATCATGCGAGTTTCTGTTTCCTTTAAGGAGTCAGCTATATGCATCTTGCTCATTCTTTCAGGATGTTGTCGGATTCCATGGAGACAAGGGAAGGGCTTTGTCCCTCTGGACAGGACGCGAAGGTCATCATCCCCAAGACAACGGTGGCTTAGGTGCTTTCTGTGAGTCCCTTACATGAGTGTGGCAATCTGAACCAAGCAGGGTTCCAGAGGCAGACACAGTCCAGACGAAGGTGACCGTCCAGCTTTGTGCCGTTCTTGGTAACGGGCAGCTTCCAGCGGGCCTCCGGAGGTGGGGACATGAGGGCACAAACTATATGGCAATTCCTACAGTGAAACCAGGAGTCCAGAGCCAGCCATCAGCTGTGAGAAGCCTCGCCCCCAGACTGCGAGTTGCTCTGAGCCTCGAGGGCGGTGCTGAGCCACCACCTTGGCCTCTTCCGCAGTCTCCTATTTCTCAGGCAGGGAGCAGCCACTGCACAGTCTGAAAACAAAGCAATCAGGCAAGAGGGTTCCCTTCTGCCTCGATGGCGCCACTGCCCTAACTCCAGGGAGATGGGCAGCTGCGTCCCGCTCACGAAGGACACAGAAAGCAAATGCTATTTCCCATCCCGTTCAAGGCAGGCCATTCTCTTTAGTGAAACTCAGAAAACAGGAGGTAAGCCCCGTGTTCGCTCAGTAACGTGTGTGTGTGCGCGGGCAGGGAAGCTGGAGGTGGGGCGGCTGATGAGAGTTATTTCCTGGGGACCTGTGCATTATTCAGATGCTGGACACACCGCAAGTCCAGACTGTACCACTATCCAGTATATGTGTGTAACAAAATTGCACTCGTACTCCTTAAATTTATAAAAAGAACTAAATGTTCAACCCTCTCTGAATGTCTCTCTGGTGTGTTTGGCACTGGTAAGATTTAGTGCCATCCTGACAGACTACACTACACTCTCCTCCACACAAAAGGGTGCAGGGATGACCACGCGCCGGCCAGCTAAGTAGTTAGCAAGAATTCACAGTTGGCTTTGGAATCTATATCAGACATCCACTATATGTAATTGCTATTCCTAATTCTACTTTGACATGTTGGCTGCCCCAGAACCCAAGCCCCTTGAGTTGAAAAACAAGAAACTGTCCAGAAGAGAACTGGCGAGTAAAATTAATTCCTGTCACAGTCTTCGAGGGCCCCGCTGTGCCCAGAGAGAATGGAGGCTGGCCCCACCCCGTGCCGATGGCGGGCATCCCCCCTGCCTGTCAGACCACCCTGGCCCCCTTTCTTCCCGGTGGTATCAGAGGCCCCGGGCACGGCTCACGGTAGCATCCACAATTTCTTGCAGAATCCTGAGGGAAGGTTATTATGTAACCTGCTTTCTGAAAAAGCCCACACTGAAGGCTAACAGTGTATTTGCATACTGGGAAGATTTGCCATCATGAGAAAAGAAAAAAAAAACCTCATTCAGACATCCTGTCTCTCTCCGGTGGTGGGGTCCCTGGATTCGCAATTCTGATTTTCAGATTAAAAAGTCCTGATGCTTTTGTGGTGGGCCGGTTAATCCTTGGCCATACAGACCCATTGTCCCACTTGAACTCACCATAAATGGGGAATAAGCTCCTTCCATGAGCTCCTTAATTTCCGTAGAGGCTGAAAAAACTCCCTGGCAACTGCAGTCCAGCTTTGCATCCATGCAAGAGGATTTGCAAGGCCGGTCCCCACACCCTCCCCAGGGACACAAAAAGCTTTCTATTTTTTCAGAGATTACATGGCGGGCATAGAAAGAGCAGCTGAGACACATGACTCGGGACAGGGTGCGAATAGCTGGGCCCAGCCGTCTCTGTGAGGCAGTGGCTTATTGACTAGGGCTTTCCTTAGGAGCGAGCTGCCTTCCACCCAGCAAATGACAATAAGTCTGCATGTCCTTGAAAGGCTTGGAGTGCCTTTCACCAGAGGAACTCAAAAGCACTTTGACTTTTTAGAAATAAAAGAAGCACTCAGAGAAATTGTTATGGTCTCAAGTCTAATGCTTCCCACCAAAGCTTCTGATAAGGCCTAATAACCTTTCAAGCAGCTTCCTTAGCAAGGCCAGTCCTGGGGCTAGTCCACTGCCGGGAGGAGGGCCGAACCCACATCTTTCTTCCACTTGCTTGGGGCCTGGAAGTCTACTATTATCTCTCCATAGAAATCCCGAGCAGAATCACAAGCCCAGTAAGCTCCTCCTGCCAACTGTTCTGATCAGAGCCAATTCCATCCTCTGTCCTCGGAGATTCAGGGCAACCAGAAAGAATGGGGCTCTAAAGAGGATTAAACACCCAGTGAGGAGAGACGCTGATTTTCAAAGCAAGCAGGAGTTGAGGATAGGAAAACAGCACAGGGTTTACCTATGGCAAAGGCTGTGGGTGTTCATTACTTTATCTCACCCCTGACTTCATCGGCAAATTAGGAAAATGAAGGCTCTGAGGTCCCAACCACAGCTGTTAAATTGCAGAGAGTTACTAGAGTCTTTGAACTTCTCTTTTTGCTCACAAATGTGATAACTATAACTAAAAACAGTTTAAAAATGAGACACAATTCATAAATACTTTAAAACAGATTATATTTATAGTTGGCCATCAATTTCCAAACGGCCATTTTAAAAACCTGAAACAAAGTTAAACCCCATAATATTGCAAAATTAGAAGCAGTTAAATTAAGATGGTTCATACCTGGGACATACGGTCTTTCCACATCATCTGGTTTGGAAATGAATTTTAAACTTAGGGAAGCTTATTATCTATTATGGAAAAGTGAACTGGAAAACTAAAGGTGACAGAATTGGTGCTGTGACAGTAACAGCCTTGCAGTGGTTGTTCGTGTGGTTTTTCTCATCTATAAGCATTCACCCCATCTGTCGATTCTGTGATCAAAATGAAAAAATCAGCAGTGAAATAGTAATAGCACTTAGTGCATTTTTTTTTTTAGCTAGGTAATTTGAATAAAACTTGATAACAGGGTAGTTGAACTTTGCAAGTATTCCTGCCCATTCACCTCATTTTGACTTCGTTCTGTGGTTTGGTGCAGACGCTGGGAATCAGAGCCCGGACCCAGGGCCCCTGCCATGTGACAGCGGGGTTTCCGGGCCCCCAGCCTCTCCCTTCTCTTAGTTCTCCTGACAGTTGCCTCCATCTGGAAAACGTTAAATAACCTCGTCCTTGATGTGGATTCATTATGGTCTTCAAATTCATTATCAGCTATTAACTGATGGCGAAGAATGTTTGAAATCAAAACGAAGAGGAAGTAATTAATGATGAAGAATGGAATCTAAAAGGAGAGGTAAGAAGTCCTGATGATTTAAGACCAACAGTCAGATGCTCTTTCCTCTATGTGTTCCCTTAAATCTGAGAGCTTTTGCAATACTTTTTAAATTAGTGGAAGATAAGAAATTTGGCTGCATTGTGTGTAAGAAGTAAGGCCAAGCTCTCAGTTGATGTGTGTCTTCAATAGCACTGGAAGGGCTATGTCACAAAGCCAGCTCTTTGAAGAACTGTTACCTACAGAGGGGAAAATGTATACAAGAACAAGCTGAGAATGGGACCCCCAGGACAGTGTAGCTATCCCTACAGACACATCCATGGCCCCCCACCCACTTATAACCACTGGGTCTAAGAGCTAAGATGAATCCTGAAAAGAGAAGCCCTGTCCTCAGATCATCCCACCAACCTGGACAGGGACCAACCTTCCAAAAGATAGCTATGCCTTGTCTGAATCCATAACTAGCTTTTGAAAGCCTGAGCCTTAGAAATTGGCACTTGGACGTGTATTCGTACGTCGGCGGTGAGACTGGATTCTGCACTGGGAAGGCAACCCCCTCTTCCCACATTATCCCTCCACCTGCCTGCGACACAGAAGTCAGTGCACACCATCACATCAGCTGGGGAGAGGGTAAGCCCGAATGCAAATTCCCCATGAGGAAGAGAGGGAGGGAGGGAGGGGGAGAAGGAGGAAGAGACAGAGAGACAGAGAGAGATGAGGAGGAGGAATGAGGGATGGAGGTGGGGGGCAGGGAGGGGGAGAAAGACAGAGAGCGAGCTCATTAATTATCAAGAGATCTTTCTTCCCCAGCTGGCTTCACAGAACCATCTGTTGCCATGGTCAGGAAATGCTAGCTGAGATCTCAACAAGGAAGCCAAGAAGTATGGCCATGTCTGGCACCTGTGTAAATGTCTGTCACAGCGAGAGTGACCCCATAACCACCTAGACCTTATTCAAGCAAGAAGTTCCCCACTAGCCTCAGCCTGGTTTTAGAAGCACCCCATCCCCCTCCCTGGGAGGAACCTGGCCGCATCTGCAGCCCCACGCTATCCGGCAGCACCCCATAACTGAAGTTTCACCTTCCCCAGCAGCAGGAAACCTCCCCCCATGGAGGAGGGGAACACTCCCCACTCAGTCCTGACATCAAGGGCTTTCCTTGGAAATACCCCCAGCTGGGCGCTTTCTTCTGACTCATCAGCAGTTTGAACCAGGATGTTGGTGAGCCTGGGGTCCATTGTTTGTAATGTCGGCCAAGAATCCAAATTTAAACAGAGGAAATGAGGAGTTCCCTGAGCACCCGTGAGCTCTAGCAGCTCTTGAATACGCCCATTTCAACTCCCCCCACGTGCGCACCTTTCCTGCTTCCTCCATCACGAGGGATGTGATGTGTCCTTTACAGCATGATCAAGGAGTGATTGTTTCACACTTTGGTAAGTCAGCCATATAACAAGAACATATCAAGTGTTCACAAAATACACTCACTACATGTGTCACCCATCTCATATTTGAGCTTTCCTATGGCTCGAAGTCCTGTGAAACAGGAGCTAGAAATGAGATGCACTCTGCTGTACAGATGGATATGTATATTTAGAAGTTCCATCATACTATTTAACCAAGAAAGCAATAAATTCAAAAAGTAACACTGTCATCTGTAGAAGTACAGACTAATATAATATTGCTAACAACAAAGCAAACATGAACTTCAGCGACTCTAAGGGATCATTATAAGCCCAATCAAAAATAATAGACAAACTATAAGCCCTAGCAGCTGTAGGATTGTGAATAAGCCATTCAATTCCCTATGGCTATGTGCAGGGCTTCAATATTTCAGGCACTATGTGGATTAAGAGTAAGCTCACCATTCAGACGTGGATTGATCATTCCAAATAAATCACCATAAAAACCTACCATGAAAAAGTAAATACCTTTTGCAAAGGTAGAGGAAAATTGAAATCAACTTAAATAACGCTCCCCCAAAATAATTTGCATGAAGGTAATGTTTTGGCCTTTTCCAGATAATGAGAATGGAACCTTGAGCATGAGGACACGGTTATGTCATGCTGTGCCTAGATGACATCATAAACACAATCAGATGGCACATCTGTTAGTGAGAAGCTGCGTGGACCCTCACCAGGCCCCAGGTGGAAATGCTGCCTTCCTGCCCAGCGCCCGAGGTGGGAAGAGCTCACCTGCTCCCCAGGTAGCGTCGGCAACGCAGCACCACAGTTGAGTGCATGGACTCGGGAACCAGCATGCCTGGCTTTGAATTCAGGCCCCACTTGTTCACCGTGTGACCATGGGCAAGGGACCTAACTTCTTTGCGCCTTGGTTTTTCCCACTTATAACAGAGGAATAGTACCTGTCTTCTAACGTCTTGTGAGGATTAAATAAGTTCCTATTTGTGATGCTCCCCCCAAATTGCTGAGCTTATATTATGCGCTTATTAAAAGTGTGTACGTAATAAATATTTTTAAGCATTATTAAGGTGCACAGGCTGCATGTTTTCTAACTCTCCTTTGGCTTGGTGGGCAAAGGAAGATGCTCCTTAGGAATCAGCAAAAAGAAGGGAAGATTGATCATCCCAGACTGAGGAAAATGCCTAAATCAACAGAAAACACCTGAAGGCTGATGAGTGGAGGAGAGAATGTGTGGAATGTTGGGCCCACACTCAGGAGAGTGGGGACCACTGGGACAGTTGATGTATCAGGCATAGTGGTCTGTTCATTGTCTTATCTCAGCCCCTTGGCTCTGGTGGCTGTGCGGGGCCCAAGGCTGGGTGGAAGGGTCCAGGGACAAAGAACAAATCACAGCTGAGGATGGGCAGTGTGAGTTCCAGACCATAACAGGACTTCTCACTCAGGCCACATGCCTGCTGTTTGAGGATCTAGAAAGGCCACTGAATTTATCCAACATGCTGCATGCAAGAGGCTGCTGGCCAGTGAGCCGGAGACTGCCACCGCACACAGTGGAAGGGCCTGGTGCCTCTGTCCATGTGGGGGCTGTCAGACTGGCCAGTAGCATCTTCACCAGGGTGGCCTGAGCAAGCCACCAGCCGCTGTTGGTAATGACCAGGACTATGGGCTCAGTGTACAAAGCTGCTAGGAGGTCTGAGTTCACCAGACCAGCTGCAGTTGTTTGGCTGAAATGATTTCAGGCCTATTTCAGTGTATCTGTGGGCTTGAGAGGCAGGAAAGTTAAACACAGACTTTGCTGGCCTCTCACCAGTTCACGAGGCTTGAGATGCATCATCCGATCTGAAAATCACAACCCCAAATTGGGTATTACCAATTCTGCTACTTACTGTTCAGGAAGTGGGAACTCAGAGTCGCTAAGTTATCTTGAAAAGATCACACCTGTTAACAAGCAGCTCCATAATCAACTCCAAGTTTCATGACCCAGAATCTGTGTTCTTTAGTCCTGTTTCAGTGGGTTGCAATGAGATATGGAATAGTGTATGCATGTGAAATTACACTAATTAAGGAAGCAAAGTTAACATATAGGACACAGCACGTAAAAGTAGATGGCTGGAAGCCAAGCAACATAAGACATGAAAGGGAGCTGATGAAAATGGGGTCCAATGATTATTTGCTCTTAGTTTCTCTTAAAATTTATATGTGTTTCATCTTAAATAAGTGTTGATATAGAAACTTCCAGCTCATAGCATGAGTTTAAAAAATGGTTCAGCTATTACTAATGAGATTTGCTGGCTTTTCTTGTTTTCTCTTTCTTCACTTCTCATATTCCATGGAACATGAAATAAGGATTGATGTGTCAAAATTCCCCTCTTGTCGGAGAACTTAATCTTCAGTATCTACACCATCATACAGGTACACTGTCTTTCTGTGAAAGAATATAGTTGAATGTCCATTTTGCCAAGAAATGTCCTTAGTCATGAGAGCTGTCTACTTTTACCCTCTAAGATTAAAAAGAAACCAAAACATAACAATGACAGAAAAACTCCTGAGGGATCTCAAAGGTGGTTTTCTGTTTATGAGGTTAACATTTTCCCCCTTTCTCTTAGTTATCTATCACTGAGTAAAAAAAGTATCACAAAACCCTTTTATGATCCCACATTTCTGTAGAGTAACAGGCTGGCAGGGCTTAATCGGATCCTCTGCTCAAGTTGTAACAAGGCTGCAGTCAGGGTGTTGGTCACATCACATTGTCACATTGCCTCTTCTGAGTTCATTAGGGGTTATGGTAGAATCCATTTCTTGTCAGTCACAAGTGGACCAAAGTCTCTGTTTTGTTGCTAGCTGTTGACTGGAGACTGTTCTTGGCTCTTAGAAGCCATCTCCAGCTCCCCCCAACCACATGCAGTCATCACAAAGGACTCCATACTTGAAAAGGAAAACTATTTTTTCCCTCCTAGGGAATGAAAGTGTATATGGGGGAAACTTGGGTATTGCATGGCCCTTAGACTCTGGCTTACTCTCCACTGAGCTCTGTGGTAGGCAGAAAGGAGAAAACCTTTTATAGTTCTCTGAGGTCTCAGAAGAGCTGGAAAAATCAGACCCTAGATCAAAGATTGCCTTTATGGATGACAACAGAAGAAATAGATAAATGTGTTTTCTAGAAACCCACACCTTTTGGGTTCTAGAAGTGTTCTCAGAGGATGAGGAGGGTCATGAGCCAGTGTCACTGAATTCCCAGGCCTGGTCAGGGATTGCAGAAGACTTCTAGGGTGGAAGCTGACCAATTGCAGTGTGTGACAGCCCTGGAGAGAGGACAAGAGCTCATGCTCCTTGGCAGTGTGGGAGTTCCCTCTTGTCAGAAGGGTTAACTTTATTATCTTGGCCAGCATCAAATTCCCTAGCCCTTTGAGGAATTCTTCCTCTCACCCCCAGAAGATCTACACCATGAACAGAGAGCACTCATGACTCTGGGTGATGTAAACAGCCAGGGCTGCTATTCTCAACCTTTCCCCTCCATGATCATGATCCACCCTGGTCCATGAGACCCACCGTGATTTTCACACAGATACTGCACCCAGCTTGGGCAAGAGTATGCAGAGTCCAAGCCGAATGGTGCAAACTCCTGTCCCTTCCCTCCCAATCAATCAGGTGAGTGAGAACACAGTATCCATGCTATAACCATTGCGCTATCACTTATTTTAAACAGCAAATAGCTTACAAAATTTGATGAAATCAAGCTTTGGAATGCTTTCCATTTACTAGCTGCTTGTGTTGGGCAAATTGCTTATGCTTTTCAAATCTCGGCTTCCTCCACAGTAATTGGGGGAATTCATGTACTGACCCTTAGCATCACTGTAAATGTGAAATGAGTCTGCAATGGAAATTTCATGTGTCAACTGGATTGGGCTAAGGGATGCCCAGATAGTTGGTTAAACATCATTTCTTGAGTGTCTGTGAGGGTGTTTCTGGAGGAGATTAGCATTTACACTGAGGAACTAAGCAAAACTGGCTGAGCCTCACCAGGTCCAACAAGGGCCAGAACAGGACAAAAAGGCAAAGGAAGACTGAACTTGCTCTCTACCTAACTGCTTATGCTGACACATCTGTCTTCTCCTGCCTTGGCACTCCAGGCTCTCAGGCTTTCACATGAGAAACTGGAATCCACACCACCAGCTCTCTGGCTCTTGGGCCTTCAGACTGAATGCAGGCTTTCCTGGGTTTACAGGTGGCAGGTCATGGGACTTCTCAGCCTCCACACTCATGTGAGCCAATACCTTATAATAAATCTCTTCATGTACTATGTATACACACACTTTTTACTTTGTTTCTCTGGAGAACCCTGATTAATACAAGGACATATATGGACAGGGAGCACAATAAACATCCCCAACCATTGGTTGCAGTAGCAGTAGTGTGAACGCAGTGGTATGGACACACCAGCTCACCAGCACACATCAGCAGAGTGGACCAGAACCTCTCTCCTTGTGGAACATTCCAGTCTAGTCTCATCCTAGAGCCACTCACCTTGCTCAGGTCTCCATGTGTGTCCCAGAACGGATAGTGTCTGAGTTGGGAAAGAGCTTGAAGGTCATGTGCCTCCTTTCGGCCTCATGGCACAGATGGTAGAGCTGGGAGTGAGACCACGCATGCTTGCCCTGGGCCACTTGTCTTGGTTCTCTGTTACCAAAACTGACATTAAATAAAACCAGTAGCTAATAGAGATTAAGAAGGATCTAGGTGGCAGTTTTAGTCCATCTAAAACAGAAACCAGCATTCCTATTCAGTGAACTCTTGCTAGATCACCAATGCCTTCTCCCACTTGTTCACACCTCGTCGTCACCCAGCTGAGTGACAAATCCCTTATGTGTGACATGCTTAATAGCATCACCCTCGCAGTATTCCCAGCAAGACCCAACCACACAAGAACTGTGCCTCTGCTTTCAGATGCCCCAGAGGCCCAATCTCAGATGTTCAACAAACCCAGCCTTGCCAGGGTAAGGCCCCACTTTTTGCCCACTTTTTGCCCTGGAGTGTCATAGAGAATGCCCCTGCACTGCGTGCTGGCTCCACACCCTCACTCTGCCTGGAATAGATCATTCTAGTGTTCACAGCCATCAGAGGGGATGCCCTGGCCACATTCCAGGTGCTGCTGTAAGCATATTGCACACACTGGCTCCTTTAGCCTTCAGTGTGACAGTTTGAAGATAAGAGAGGTGACCTGCCCATGGTCACCCAGCACATGGCAGAGCTGTGAGACACTGAAGAGCCAGGGGATCCCTGCCTCTCTACAGCCTGGCATTGCTGGCATGGGCAGGAGAGGGCTGTAATTTATTATTTGCTGTATTTGGAGGGTTGTAGATGCGTCTTTTCCCTTCAGGCTTCACACCTTAGGAGGTAGAGCTCTCTACTACCAACACACACACATGTCACAGCCCAGCCACGCTGCGCACTGCCCTCAGCGCTGCTCTCCTTGTTCTTGTCACTGCAAAATTAATCTTTTACTTAGCTCTTTCCTCTCCTCCCACTAGGAGGGGACTGGCAGGAACTCCCCTCCCTTTCTTTTCCACTTATGAGTAGAGCGTGGCATCCTTCCAACATGGTATGTAGTTGATAGTAAGAAGTTGTCAGACACATGTGTGCCCATTTTACAGAGGAGAAAACAAGCTCAGAGTAGTGGTCTGATTTGCCCACTGTCACAGAGCTGGCTAATTACAGACCTGGGATTTAAACTCCAGTGTTCTCACTCAGAACCCCCTTCCTTTCTCTGTTCTAGTTATCAGAAAATGCTTGATTTCTACCGAGCAGAACTTTTCTCCAGAATTTCTATTTGTCTTCCAGTTACTGTTACTCAGAGTAATGCAGAATGAATCCCATCTCCCCACTCAGAGTAATGCAGAATGAATCCCATCTCCCCACCAGGTTTCCACATTGCCAAGTTATTGTCCCTGTCATACAAGCCAGGTCCTTCTATAGGCAGATTTTCCACCTGCCCATGGTACATTCGAGTTTCTCCTTCTAAAGGCATGATGTGAATCTGGTCCCATGGAATAAAGGGCAAGCCGAATGGAAGCTCCAGTTTTCATGCTCAGGGGTTTCTTATCATCCCTCCCATCACCACCCCTGTGCCCCAACAATGCCCCATCTACACCCCAACACTGACCAGTCTTACCCTTCTCTATCTCACCACCTGCCATGGCAGATCCCAATCGCAAGCTATGTACACATGTCCTCCACAAAGACAGCGTTACATGGCCAGAGAGAGGGGAAAGCCACTGGAAGGCTGGCCCTCCCATTTGTGAGTGGAAAGGCTGCCAGCATCCTGCAGCTCTCTGCAGGCAGAAATCAAGACCGAGCAGGCCTATGCCAACGTCCCATCTTCTCTGTGTTCAGACTTGGTGGTAGGACATTCCTCGCATAATTTTCCGTCCTCTGGCCTGCAAGGCATTGCTGTGTGGGAAGGGCACCCTTGCCTAATGATCTTGGCTAAATTCAGTATCTCTCATTCACATGGGTGCCCCTTTGCCCCAGGCTAGCATGGAAGGTGGCGGTTGAAACCAAGTAAACAAAACTCTAAAATGGAAAACATCTCAGTCAAGTCTCAACCTCAGGAAATCCTGCATCACGTTTGTCATTCTGATCTATAGGAAAGGCAGGGAAAGCTTTCCTGAGCTTTTATCTCAGGATGGTGTTGTTGGGTTTTGCTGTGACTGATGACGGGACTCCCACTGAAGTCTTCTGCAGAGGTGAGGGTGCAGTTGCCTGCGTGCAGCTTGAGAAAACATGGTATTCCCAAGCTCAAAGCCTTATATTGATCCTCCAATTGTCCAAATTCTGGGGACAGTCACACCCCCATGTTTCCAGTGCTCCTCTCCCCTTCACCAATCAAGAAGTGACACTGTGATGACTCTGGCCAAAACAAAACAGAGTGATACAGGGTGCATGACTCCAAGGGCTTCTCTTTGGATGCTGGTGTTTCTCTCTGAGCCTGGCTTCCTTTAGAGATGGTCGACATGATGTCAGAAAGTTCTGACCCTTACAGATCTTTCACCCAGAAATCTCCAGAACATTCTGTATGCTAACACGCCTCATGGAATTGTGGCCTGGCAGACATTAAAATACCCATTTTTCAAGTAGGGGAAGTAGGTTCTTTGAAGTTAACAACACGCAGAAGCATCTTGGAAACAGTACCAACACAATTATTTGAAGTACAAATGGCTGTTTTGATCTTGGGGATTACCTGTGAAGGCTCCATCAGCAGCTCTGCTGACTGGCTGGCAGCCGTGTGTGGACAGGTTGTGGCTGCCAGAGCCCCCCCACCTCCGTCCCCGGGGCTTCTGCAGAGCTTGACACCAACGCGAACTTTTCCTGGGGGTAAAAATGGTGCCTTTCCTTTGCTAAGCATCTGGTATACTAGATAGTCTCAAGTCACCCCCAAAGGCGGTGTTCTTCCCTTACTAGGTGGTTGGGATTCTTCCAAGGGAAGGGCATCAGCCTTCCCTTCAAAAATGGAACATCATGAACACTGGGGAGCAGAATTCCAGTGATGTCCACAGGACCCAGGCAGGATGTCCTCCCCTTGGCCAAGAGGGGAGCGCTGGCTTCCGACAGCTGAGGGTCAGAGAAGTGGTGCCCCTGTCACTGCACCATGTTCTTCCACTGGGACATGACCCAGCACATGGAGTCCAGCTTGGCTTCTCTGTACTCCTTTCTCCTCCTGGCAGCCAAAGTCTTTTCTTCCACATTTATTTTTCATGCCCCTCCATTGCTTGTCCCTGCACTTCCTCCAACAATTCAAAGTCCCCATACTGAGCCCCAGCTCCTCCACTGTGGCCTTGTCTGCTCTCCCATGCCTCCTGGGGCTCCTCCTTCCCGTGTCCTGGCTCATAGGTCACCTTGCTTTTCATTTGACTTGCTGAGCGTCCTCTGACCTTGGAGCCTGCCCAGCTGCTCTCAGTGCTTCCCCAGATTCAGGCAACGCTGCCAGAGCGCGGAGTTGCGGCACCCTTTCCCAAGTGTACTCATCTGCCATGATCTTCCTGTAGTTGCTCTCCCACCTTTTCAAGTCCTAACACAGGGTGGACCCCTCAGACAGGCCTCTCTTGATGGATCCCACTGAAGCAGCCCCTGTTCACACCACACAACCCTCAGTCCTAACATCGCGCTGCCCACTGCCTGTGCCTGTCCAGTTTGGTCTGTTATTGTCCTTCTCTGTGCCTGGAAAGCAGGAGGCATGTCCTCAATCGCTCATTTTTTGAAGAATGAATATATAGAACTGTACAGCCATTTCCTCCAGATTTTCCTGCACATAGTAATGCTCTCTACACGGGCACAGTTGTTTACTTGCAACCTTAGAGAAATATGAAATCTGCATGCTGGTGCTTTCTTGGCCACATGTGAGAATTTAACTTTCAAAATCAATTGTGACCCATAGAGATCTTTCACCTGGAAATCTCCAGAACATTCCATGTGCTAACAGAATGTTCTGGAGATTTGCCTGCAGGTCTTAACATCCACCATTCCTTGGGGTCTCTTGCTGAACACCCAATTATTTTGACATTTGAAAAACAAGCTTTCTTTCACGACAAAAATATATCCCATTCCCTATGTCACTGTGTAGCTTTTGAGGCCCAACCTTTACTTTGGGCCCATAAGTGATAAATAAGGAGGAAGTAATTTTTCAGATCTTTAATTATCATTACACATGTAATCAGCACTGGAAGAAAACCTGGAGTTTTCAGTCTAGCTCAGAGGTTTATTAAACCTTTTCCTTCACCAAAGCTCACAGTACAAATTGCATTTTATATCATAACCCAGTATTCATTCAATATGTAATGACATGAATGTTTTACCCAAGGCATGACTATACAGAACATTCTCCTGGATTTTCTATTCTGTTCTATTCTGCTGGCCTTGACTCACTAAACTGACTTCACAACCCTCGGATGGTCTGTAACCTGCAGTTTGGAAACATTGATTCTGATCTTTCTCTTCTTTCTTTGCAAAGGGGGAACACACAGCTCAGAAGTTGTGTGCTACTCAGGGTTCAACAGCTCGTGCAGAACCAGGGCGGAGCCACACTTCCAGTTCCTACCTGAATGACTGCTGGAGCTGCAGAGCTGGCTGCTGATCACCTTGGAGAATGGGAGATTTCACTTTGCAGCCTTTGAAATTTGAATAGTTCTCAGCAATCAGCCATCCATAGACAGGGTCCAATCAATGACCCAGCGTATATAACACCCTCTCCTCACCCAAAGATGATCAGTCACCACTCAAAAGGCCACCCAGAGTGTGTGTGCCACTCCTGAAGGCAGAGGCCTCAGCCAGGCTGTGCATCACAGATGCAGAGAGCATTGTGCCCCAGAGGCCTTGTTACATGGAAAAATGTTGTGTTTTCTCACATTTTTCTCTAAGACAATAACCTGCTCACCACTTTAAGGTCATATACACAGAGGAAAGACATTTCTGGAGCAAGCAACCCCAAAAGAGAAATCCAAGACCAAAGTTGACAGGCTAGATACACACTGGGGTTAATATACTTATTAGTTCTTAATACAAGGTAAGCCTTAGAACTCCAATGGGGATGTTTTACATATTCAAAGAAGGAATTTAGACCAATGCATATGACATTTTTTCCTTTTATGAACATGGGTTGAAGGGAAGAAATAAGACATGGCCTGCCCCACACGTCTGCTCACGGTGGGTGGCTTGTGAAACAGTACCCAGGAGCCAGGGGGATTGATAATGGAGTTTATTCAGCGAGTGTGTCCTGAGCTGTGAAAGACCTACCTACGGACCTGTAGAACTTTTCACTCAAGTATATTTAACAGTACATTAAAAAATTACAAGCAGCTGGGAAGCAAAACACTCTCAATGGAAAAGTGAACCATCACTGCCAGGCAGCATGGGAGCCCCCGAGTGAGGGATGGGAGGAACTGGGTCCAGATGGCACAGGTGGCCAGCTCTCCTGGGCCATTCAGAGGGGCCTTTACTCCTTTATCCTTGGTGACTGACCGTCCCAGGGATCCAGAAAATGAGCCATCGTGCTCAGGGCCATAGAGCTTGCTCCTGCTGACTCAGTAAGGAGGGACTTCAGCCATGAGCCGCAGCACTACCTGTCTGGGCTTCCTCCCACACAGTAAGAACCTGGGGCGCTGCACCTGAGCTGGGACCTGCATGCCACAGTTGGGTGTAGCAACCCAGATAGGACTTGCCCCTGGGATATGATGCTTGGAGACAAGGGAACCAGGCAAGAGAAAACATCTTATGTAGAAACCAAACCAAAAGCTAGGCGGCCTTTCCCAGCGAGGGGTAGAACTGATGAAGCCAGGCACAGAGGGGAAATCCAGGTCTGAGGCAACAGGACAAAAGGATGGCAAAGCAGTGAAGCGTGGAGGGGTTCCTTGAGCCCCTATATCCAGGGCCAGCCTCTAGAAAGATAGGACCGGAGAGGGAACATGATGTGGAGTGAGGGTAAGGATTGTTCTGGACTGGCTTAATTCAGTTGTGTACATGCGTGAGGGATGGGTCAGGGTGGAAATGCAATTCCTACTGCAGGTCTTGGTGAAGAAAGGGGGCTTTGTCATCTGCAGCTGTGTGCTTGGAAAGTTGCT
The DNA here is from genome assembly GCA_963574655.1 of Perodicticus potto. NCBI lineage: Eukaryota > Metazoa > Chordata > Mammalia > Primates > Lorisidae > Perodicticus > Perodicticus potto. Next base: position 94,668 of record CAUYRH010032458.1, on the reverse strand, counting down.
GGCTTTGAAGCTGTGCTGAATGGGTCCCCACCGATAGCGTTTTCCTAAGAAGTGACCCAAGTTCCCTGCCATGGCACGCCAGAGGTCAGGGGCCTTCCTTTTCTGGGAGGTCAGCTGTGTCACCTCCTATACATAAACGAGCCCTAGTCTGGGTTAGGACTAAAGGAAATGTGCACCTCCCAGACTGGCCGCAGCCCCCCACCCCCCCACACCCTTATCCAACCCAGCCCCAGTGCAGTGTATCTCAGGTGCTGCTGATCACAGCCAGGTCACCAGTCTAAGATGACTTTCCTTTTCATAGTCACAGGGAGGCGGACTTCACTGAAAATCGGCAGCTTTACCATATTGACTCACTCTTTCCAACTCTTTCCCAGGTTTTAGGTTTACAGAACCTTAGACTGGAAGAAACCCTAAAAGTGCTGTGTGTAACTTTTGCCTCTTGCAGGTCTTCTGCCTTCGAGCCCAGCGCTGTTCTGCAATGGGTGACAAAAGGCTTTAAGGAGCTTGTCGTTCATGAAGTACAAATGTAGTCAGAAATGCAAATATGAGGAGAGGGAGCACTGGGCTGGATCTCACTCTAAGACAGTAATAATGGATGTTCAGGTCTATTCTAGGGAAAAAATGGTAAGATGGTAAAGAAGGTGGGGCGGAGAATGAGAGGGACGGTAAGCAGTGTGGCGTAAGGAGGCCCCGGTGCCACAGGAATGTCCCTGATGGCAAAGACGGCAGAGACAGGGCAGAACAAGCCTCCCCACCTCCCCAGGCTGTCCCAGGAGCAGGATGGATGGTTACCTTCAGGTCAACGTGACTACAGCCCAGGTGGCACAGGATTTCTGGTAAGCCTGGGAGGGTCTTTCCCAGTGAACTTCATAGGCCTGAGAAGGCTTGAAAGGGAGACCAGAAAATAGCTCAGAGGAGAAAGGGGAGTGACACCTTTCAGGCGAAGGTCACTGGCTGAAGACATTGGTCACTGGCTGTGGCTAGGCAGGACAATTCTAGGGAAAGGACTTCCCCCAGGGGATTGGGCGGAAAGGGCACGCTGCCCCAAATGAAGGGCCAATTAGCCGAGGCCGGCCAGCTGAGGTTTGTAGGTTGGAAGGATCCAGTCCCTGTTTGCCGGCGGGGCTGGGCCACTAGGCAGGGCGTGAAGGCCACAGCCAGCTGACCTGCGAGGCCAACCACCGGGGCCTCTCCCGGTGCGTCGGAAGCTTTTCTGACTTCTAATAAGCTACCTATCTATGGCTCCTGCTTGCCTGTGGTTCCTGAATTCATTCTTCAATTTCAAAGACCAAGAACCTGGCCAGGAGAAGAATAATCTGGTATCAAGCTGAGAATTCAGAGAAGGGACTGGGTAAAGTGCAGGCCCTCCACGGTGAGGAGTGGCGGCCTCTGTCTCCTAGGGGCCGAGCACAGAAAACCGCGGAGGAGGGAGGAATCCACTCCTTTTTCCTTCCTGCCTGGCAGCTTGAGCTGGGATGTCTTCTCCTGACACTCCGGCCCTTGGGAACCCCTGGTTCTCCAGAGTTCGGCTCCAATGAATATGCCATGGAGTTTCCCGGGTCTCCAGCCTGCGGACAGCAAAGTGGGGGCCTTCTCGGCCCCGATCACCATGGAGCCAATTCCTCATCTTATGTATTAACCTGTTGGAGAGTCCTGATGAATATAGTTGCTTATTGTGAAGCATGTCCTTTTAATTTAATTCACACGGCTCCACAATCAGACGTTGCAAGGTTCAAAGCTCTGAGTTACAATCTGTATAGCAATAACAAAAAAGCCCTCCTTTCCCTTGCAGGACTTACAGTCTGTCAGTGAAGGTGACACCTACAGGTATCAAACCACAGTCTAGAAACAAAGTGTACTGAGGTGAGCAAAGTAGTGAGGGAACACGCAGGAAGGAATCATCGAGCCCAGCCACAGGGAAGCAAGGGAAGGCTTTATAGAGGAGGAGACATTTCACCAGGAGTCAGAGGGCAGATAGGATCCTCAGGGTCTGAACAGAGCTGCAAGTCCAGGCCTGGGAGATCGCCAGTGGGGAACACCGGGAATTCCTGCCAGGGAAAGAGGTGCTGTATTCATCTCATTTCCCTACTGTTGAAACGAGCTCTGTTTGCTATTGTTGTAGCTAATTTGACACCAGGCATCAAGTGTATGTGTTCTATTGCTGCTGCGACAAATTGCCACCAACTGAGTGATGTAAACAACAGGATGCATTATCTGACAGTCTGGTGGTCAGAGTCTCACTGGGCTGCGATCAAGGTGTGAGTAAGACACTGAGCTCCCTCCTGGAAGCTCCAGGAGAGAATCTCCATCCCTGCCCTGTTCGAGCTTCTAGACCAGTGGTTTTCGACCTTTTTTATCTCAAGGCACACTTGAACCTACAGTTAAACTTCCATGGCACACCTAAATTATGTTGACCAATAAAAAAAAAGGTGTAAAAAAAAAAAAGAATATATTCACTGTGATTTGAGCTTGTGTCGAAAATAATTTACGATCTTTCAAAATGTTCCTGACATACCAGTTGAAAATCACGTTGTAGAGGCTTCTCTTCTCCTCACTCTGCCCTTGCTTCCCTGTCATATTCACTCAGACGCTTCTGCCTCCTCCTTCCATTTCACGGACTCTTGCTATTACATTGGACGCATCTGAAATCAGGCTTAATTCCATCTCCAGGCTTAACCTATCACTGGTTCCAGGGATTCAGACATGGATATGTTTGGGTACCCCGTCCTGGGTGGGCAGGAGAGCGTGGCCAGAAATAAGGCAGCGGCAGAATTCCCCAGCTGTGCTGAGGCCTCTGAGTGCCAAGGAGGAAATCTTCTTTGTGGTTAAGCAAGAATTAACTAATATCCATCTGGCACTTGGCATTTTACACTGCACTTTTGGTACATTATCTCATTTGATCTTGGAAACAGCCCTTTTTGAGATGTGCTAATATTATTCTTATTCTAAGGCGGGGAAACCAAAACCAAACAATGGAGGCGAATTGTTTCAAGTCACCCAGCAAGTAGGAGGACGCAGGACTCGGCTCCAGGCCTACCGGTCTCTAAGCTCGTGGCCTCTTTCTTCGCACAGATGCAAAGTCTAGCAGTTGGGTTGTCTCTGCACCAATGTTAACGTTATTACCCTCTTATTGTTGGCTCGCTTTCTTTATAGTTTTGGAATTGAGTCATTAAAAGCAATTAGATTTTATTATTACATAAAAATTCCTTTGCCTTCATATTTTTCCTTGAATTAATCTACATATTGTGCCTTCCTCAGAATTATAAGCATAACGATAGCTATAATTTGTTCTTCTCACACAGTAGCCTTGTAGAATTAACAACCCTGGGTCCTCAATTCTGGGGGCGGACGGGGAAGCATTCTGAGTCGGCCCCTGAGCAGAGGAGTCTGCAGTATGGCTTCCTTGGTAGTATGGGGCTCCCAGAGCACACACCCCTCAGCACGTAGACACTGGGCTCAGCCAGTTTACCTCAGTACGTCTCCATGATGCCCCCAGGACTCTCAGGGTATGTCTAGAGTGAGAAGCAGCAAAGTCCTTTCTTAGCCTGGCAAGGGGGGACCATATCCTGGGCTCCCTTCCTTGAGGGGCCCTATGCTTTGGCCCTACACCCTGGCCCACCTTCTACAAATACCCCACATCACTCAGGGATGCATATCTATGGGGTTATCTGGGCCATGGGTGGGCCCTGGTTCCCGGGCAGCCTGGCACGGACATCACTCCCACCAACAGGCACAATAGATTGTTTGGGATCTACTGACTAGATGGTGCTGACACCCTGCTTATCTGGCAACTAGATGGTGCTGACACTGGTTATCTGATGACTAGATGGTGTGGACAACTAGATGGTGCTGACCCCGTGTTTATCTGATGCCTAGATGGTGCGGACACCCTGGTTATCTGATGACTAGATGGTGCTGACACCCTGCTTATCTGATGACTAGATGGTGCGGACACCCTGCTTATCTGATGACTAGATGGTGCTGACGTCCTGCTTATCTGGCAACTAGATGGTGCTGCCACCCTGGTTATCTGATGACTAGATGGTGCTGACACCCTGGTTATCTGATGACTAGACGGTGCTGACCCCCTGCTTATCTGATGACAGGATGGTGCAGACACCTGGTTATCTGATGACTAGACGGTGCTGACCCCCTGGTTATCTGGCAATTAGATGGTGCTGGCGCTCTGGCTTAGGGTCCATGGTCCTTGGGTCTCAACCCACTTGTCGACCCATGCATGAGTTCCTCCCTTCTGTGCTCCAAATGTGGTGCCGCCTCTAACTTATGGTGCAGGAGAGTTTCAGAGGTGCCAACTTGCCAGCCACCCTTCATAAGACCTGCATGTGTGTGTGTGGCCATTTTGGGGAGGTGGCTGAATCTATCTCGTCTGGTGGAACTTCAGGTCAATGCGGCCACACCCTGCTGTCCTGGTTCAGTTCAAAGCCATGCTGGGCAGGGATGCCTGGTCTGGTGTGGATGGGCTCACTCATCTTGCTCTGCCACCAAAGCTGTTACCTGGCCTCCTGCTGCAGTGCTGTGAAGGGGACAGGTGCAGTCCACATTGAAAGAGATCCTGTTCCACAAGATCAGCAATAACAGCCTACAGGGGTCCAGAGAAAAGCCAATGGGAGATGGCTTGTCCTACCTTCACACCAGACGACTCCAAATATTACACGGCCAGAAAGTGAATCTTCATTGGTGTTTTCCTTCAGGCTCTGGGTCATCCTGGCATCAGTGGTCCATATCAGTGAAGCACAGAAAAAACTTCAAGTGCATCAGCAGAAACCAACATTCATGGCAGTGGGAGGACACCACAGACCCATGAGAGATGACATGACCAGCATTGCATCTAAGGTGGCACAGTGTCTACGTTGTCTCAGGACAACAGGTTCCCAAGAGCCACGGCATGAAAGCGATGACAGCATTGCTACCTTTTCCTCATGGAGATATGACTGTAGCCAGGAATGGTGCCCTTGAAGACAAGGAACGTGAAGAGATGCTCGTGGACACTACAGAGAAGCTTCACGTGCACTGGCTAGACGGTGAATGAATACAGGTGCCTCTCTTCCGCACCTGGTCATCCCAAATCTCTATTGGCTAATCACTACACTTCATGTGAATTTTGAATTTTAAAATCAAATTATCTAGACTGGGCTCTCACAAGAAAATATTTGCCCAGAGCTCTGTAAACTCTAAAACCAGCCTTGGTGAGGAGGAAAGTCACCTGATCTTTTTTTATTGTTTTTGCCGTTTTTTGCCGGGGCTGGGCTTGAACCTTCCACCTCCAGCATATGGAGCTGGTGCCCTACTCCTTTGAGTCACAGGCACCACCCAAGTCTATTTTTTTTGTTTTTTTTATTGTTTGGGATTCATTGATGTACAAAGATTTGGGTTACATTGATTGCATCTGTTAGGTAAAGTCCCTCTTATAATTGTGTCCCACCCCCAAGAGGTGTGCCGTACACTGTGACCTCCCATCCCCCACCCTCCTCCCCTCTTCCAGCTCCCTTGTTCTCCTACCTCTCACTATGTATTAAGTCATCTACTGCCTTCTTGAAAACTAGGATCTACAGAGAACTGAAATTAGTCAACAACAAAAAAAGAGCCAACCATCCGATCTATCACTGGGCAAGAGACCTGGATAGAACCTTCTCTAAAGAAGACAGCTTTAAATCTCCTCAGGGGCCTCTTTCAGATTGGGTCCACAGTGCCGGCACGTGTCCAATATGCAGTCCTTAATGAACGTTTTCTGGAAGAGAAAGAGAGGGAGAGAAGGAGGGGGGAGAGAGAGAGACAGCAGAAGAAGAGAGAGAAACCTGGGGGCAGGAGTCATCCCCGTAAGGTTTTACTTTTGATCTTGTCCAATGCAGTGCATGATAAGGGAGTTATCCTAAGCAGTGAAATTAAAGTGCTGAATTTACTTCTTTTGCTTCTAGAAGGTGAATGTGGAGGTCAAATTTGAGGCAGACTTCAATTTGAAGGTTAGATAAAACATTCTCAGGGTAAAGCGGCTCAGAGGTGGCACAGTGGGGGCTGTGGGACCCTGGAGCCCTCTCCGATCTCCAATCTACTGAGATCTGGAGATTAGGAAACACACCAGGACCCACGGACTCAGCCACATGGGCTAGAAGGGTCATGCTCTTGAATGGTAAAGCCACAAAGGAACATGCACGTTCAGAATTCATGAATGTTCCAGCAAAGACAGCACACCGTAGGAGCAGTGTGCATGTAATTACTAAGCAAGTTTGCTGAGGCGTTTCAGTTTGGTGTCTTTGGGAGACTGTAGCCGTGCTGGGTTTCCACACTCAGCTTCCTCCACGCTGCTGCTTTCGATTCCCCGTCCTTTGTTCCAACCCCTATCAGAACCCTGACTGAGCTACGACGTTGTCCAATGTGCTACCAACGTGCTGCCACTTGTTGCCCAGACTATTAAACAAATCATTAAGCCTGAAAGGTTTCTGATCTCTTGTGTTTTTAGAATTTGGGCTGAAAAGGAGGTTCGAGGGCAAAGTACTCTTTTTTAAGCAGAGACCTAACAAGCAACAGATTAAAATCTGCATTTATAAACGTATGGTTTTAAAATATACGCGCATTCGGAACCACTGCCATACGCCTCCTTGCCGCATGATGGCATTTCTGAAGGTCCCAGATCATCCTTGTCTCAAACCCTGGGAAACACTTAGTGTTTATTATATTTATTTATTTTTATTAAATCATAGCCGTGTACATTAATGCAATCATGGGGTACAATGCGCTGGTTTTATATACAATTTGAAATATTTTCATCAAACTGGTTAACACAGCCTTTGCGGCATTTTCTTAGTTATTGTGTTCAGACATTTATATTCTACATTTAGTAAGTTTTTTAAAAAACACGTAGTTTTTACAGATCTAAAAGGTGAAATAACTTTATTAGATGCGATTTCTTCTTCAATTAGGAACATGGAGAGGCGGAAAATTGCATTTTGCAGATTGGGAAACTGCAACAGAAGGCCGCCTGGGCACTCGCCAGCCCCACGCTCCCAGACAGCACCAGCCCCTGCACACAGGGGCCTCAGGTGCCCACTGCATGCAACCCACTGGCAGGCACCATCTGGGCCACCTCTGCTCACAACGAGGATTGTCATCTCCCGTCGTGCAGCTCAGCGTTCCCCTTCGTTCCGACTGAGAGGATAAGCTGGTGAACGTTCCAGTTTTTGTTAGATGATGAATGGATGCATAAACGAAGGCTGCAGCGGACAAGGCTGTTTCCCAGAAGGGCGGAGTGTGACCTAAGGGTGGAGCGCCTGCCTTGCCACCACATGCTGGGCACACTCAGAAGAGAAGAGAGGGTGGGGGTGAGGAAGCCACACGTGTGAGGAAGACCACGACACAGCTACCTGAGGCAGGGCAGGCTCTGCTCCAGAAACTCCCTGCGGGGAAGCTCATGCCTCTGCCCCATTCCTTCTCCTAAATGTGCCATCTTCGGGACCTGGTGTCCAGGTCTCTGCTTTCATTTCCGTAAGGGGCAGCAAGATGCTTTTTGAAGTCAGGGTGCCAGAAAATTATTTTCCTCACTGTTGTAGACAAATTGCAATAACTGGGCCAGAGGTACTCACAGCACCACCAGCGTTCCAAATGGGTGAAAAAGGAGAGATCCCTTTGTGGCTCAGCTTTGCCTAGAAATCAGTCTTGGAAAAGCTAAAGAGTTGTGGACTCCGCAGTTGTAACAAACGTACCACACTAGCAGGGCTTGTGAAAATAAGGGAGATTAGTGACGAACAGGGCTGTGGGGGGCTTTATGGGAACTCTGTACTTTCAACTCAGTTGTTTTCTGTAAACTTAAAACTGCTCCAAAAAATATAAAATGAATTCTACTTATTAAGGAAGAAAATACCCCTTCTCTTAGCCAGTATGCAAATCTGCAACAAAATAATAAGGACAAAAGAGAACAAAAAAGAAAAGAATGAGAAAGAAAGAGAGGAAACAGAAAAAAGCACTACACAACTCGAGCGCAGTGAGGAAGAAAGTCAAGAAATGGGAACGTAACTTAAGAAAAGGAAAAACATCCCAAGTGTTTCATATTATAAAAATTTAAATACATATGTTAATAATTGACTATAATGAGGATGAGATTTAAAATAATAAAATAATTTTTCTTTTTTTAAATAATGCCAAATCCAACAGGGCGTAGACAGGTTGACAGAATCTGTTAGGTCACAAAATAAACTGGCGGCAGGACGCACACCTCAGACTCCCACTTGCCCACCTTGGGGACTGGCCGGTGGACCGGACAGAAGCGGGGCATGAAGAGAGAACACACGGTGGGGGCGTGTAAGAGAAAATCTTCCTGATTATCAGAGGAGTGGGGCACAGCCATCCATGGTTTGGAGCATTGGACCGCTGTAACGTGTTCTTGTACAAACTAGAAATGGGCCTTAGCTCCAGGAGAATAAGTTGGTGAAGACAAAGATGACTTTCTAATTGTACCCATTAGCTAAAAGCAACCTCTTTGGGCAGAACAACTAGTACAAATATCCTTTTCCCAGGCTGACACATGCCCTTGCTGGAGCTCCATCTTGGCAGCGTGCAGGCTGGGTTTGAGCTCCCATAATGCCTCTTGCAGTCGCCCTTGTTCAGAGCACAGCCTGCACAGATGCTCCTGACCTCCTTACATGGAGAGAATCATGCCACAGTGTGTAGCCCCTACAGTTCTGGCTTCCTGGGCTATCTTAGATACTTGATGGATAAGCAAATACACTGATGCCTAGAATTTTGGGTTCAGGAAATCACACTCAACTTGAGAAGGTTAAATTACTTCTCTTTGTTGGATATGGAAATACACAAGTATATGAGACTTTAAAAAATAAATATGGGGTAATTCAAAATTATAAGATTATTCAGACCAAATTTACATTTATAAATAGAACAATAATATTTATGGATTAGACTTGACCTCTTAAAATTAGATATTAAGATTTATAAGTTTAATCAGCCAAATATGCAAACTAAGCCAGATAACTCATAAATAAACCTTTCTGCACATAAACCACTGACCTAACATTAAAGAGAACTCTGTGAAATCTTAGGGAAAGAACACAGATTGAGGTGAATTGTAGGGCTCAGGAAATAAATTGAGCACCAAAATGATACCATTACAGAACCAGTAAATAGATTAGAAACAGCAAGAATCAAAATATATAGTTAAGGCCAGAAATCAGTGTCTAATATAAAATAATGGCTTAAAAGGAAAAATATTTTCCCAAAATGATAGAAGAAGAGGCTTTCAGGTCATAGAGGTATACATTTCCCCAAATATGGATATAAAAATAATGAATATCAAATCTTATCCTGGTTATTATTAAGCTTCAAGGGAAAAATCAAGAATTCTTCAGTCATCCAAATGGAGGCGCCCCTGGGGCCTCGTTGGCTGGCCTCAGACTTGTCCACAGCAGCATTCACAGCCAAAATACATTGCAGCGATATCATAAGGGAAGGACCTCCAATCTAAGAATGTCACACCCAACCAAGATGTCATTCAAGTACAACCTCCCAAACATGAAAGAACTAAAGAAATATGGCACCCTTGAGTCCTCCTTGAAAAACCATGTGTTGATGAAATCAAGCCAAGCAAAGCTAAAGACAGAAACTGAGGACTAGTATTTCGTGCCAGAAGATAGTCAAGCTATGTTTACTAGGTTCTAAGGGAAAGTGGTCCAGGAATTTGATGTCCAGCCAAGTTTTCCTTTCAAGCACTTCGGAATAAAATCCAGCCAACCAAGTGATAAATCATAATAAGAAACGAAACATAGAGTAAAATAGCCACAGTACCATAGGAAAAGAATGAATGGTAAATAAGGAAACATTTACAAATAGAACCAAGGCTAAACAACCTATGGTTATAAAATGAGACATAAATGCTATAAAACTTATTAGGAACAAATCACAACAAAGCATGAGAGGAATCAGAAGGCAGAGTAAAAGCATTCAAATGGCTCACTTTTCACAGCAGGAGCGAATCTAACCTATCTAATATTGAAATGTATTTTAAACCTGCCAAAGAGTCTTACCGCTTATCATATTTCTGATCTTTCTCAATAATGATAGAAGGATGTCTTGAGAAAAAAAAAACATTGATCTGAAGTCTTGAAATCCCTTTGTTTTTACATAAGTTTGTACTTAAGAAATATTGTATTTTATTATTTTTACTTAAAAATAGAATGTACAACATAATCTCAGGGCTATAAGATAATGTCGTGTGTTGCTGCGTTTCTCTGTATATATTCATGGAAATGCCGCAGGAAGACGAGCCCCAGTGGAGAGAAAGAACACCCAAATACCATGTTTAAGAGAGGAAGAGAGCAACAGCAAAAAACACAGATTGAGGTGAATTGTAGGGCTCAGGAAATAAATTGAGGACCAAAATAATACCAACGCTTCCACTGGCAAATAAAGAGTTCAAAATGGCTGCTCTCCCTACTCGCTCAGTCTTCTTTTTATCCCCAATCAAAAAGTTCCAGCCCAGGGGTACCTTCCTCAGTGGTCAGTTGGAATCAAGTTGGAGAAGGGCTCCAGGTTTTATAGAACCGTGGGCTTTTATAGAAGTGGAAGCAAGTGTTAGTTTCCAGGTCCCAGGAAGTTAAGTTTCTACAAATTCCTAAGAGCTGAGTCACCACAGGGAGGACCCCACAGGTGCTATCCTTGGGGTCTCCTTGAGAAGACCCCTGTTCTCTTAGCCCTCACTTTTTCCAGGTATCCCCTCTCAGAAAGATGGCTAGGAATGTGTTCACATAATTCAAATGACACTTAGTCCTTTGTGATGGACTTGGGGGTAATGTTTTTTCCTTTCTTCTCGGTATCTTCCCGCATTTCTTAATTGTTCATATTGATAATTACGAATCTATCTTTTTCAAAAAGAATAAAGGAAAATAACGTGGTCTCAGGAGTGAGAATTGGGAAGCAGAGGGTTGTACATCTCAACAGTCATTTTTAAAGATCTTCCATGAACATAGGATGAATCTAAAAGAAAGAAGCCACTTCCTGACCTTATGAAACACCCAAGAAGACTTCAGTCCATTTGCAATGATTATTCCTCCAAATGATCAGGTATGGTTACATCAACATGAATTCATAGAACAGATCCCTGCTAGGCTGCTGGTGGCTGAAAGACAAAGACTAAAGGCTGCCAGAGATGTGCTGGCACCCTCCACGGAGTGAGGAAACTCATGGCTGGAGGCCTGGGACACAGGTGGGTGAGGATGGAAGGAAGAAAGATGGTGAGCAGAAGCAAAACTGGCTGAGGAACAGCAAACAAGAGACCCAAAGACTGGACAGAGCACAGAAGGTCAGTTTGAGAACCAAAGTCAATTAAAAAGCAAGGGAAACTATGATGGAAGAGTAAAGTTCAGTTGGGCCCACTTAGGAAAGATCCTCTGTACATGAGATATTGGCTAGACTCCTCGTTGGGAGGCCCTGGCTCACACTGCAGGCTTACCTGAGAAGTACAACGATAAGGTGAAATACCAGGCATGGTCTGAGGGCGCTAACCGCGATGAGGGGCAGCAGCCTGGGTGCAGCAGATGACCGAGTCTCCACTGGGAGGGGGAAAAGTATGTGTGAGACAGAGTGAGGGTGAGCCCCTAAAGTCAACTTGATGTCTTCACACTGTCCCCTGTATCCAGCTGGCCTCGCCCCTGTTGAAACTGCAGGACACGCCTCTCATAGTGAGCTGAAGCAAAGATACCAAAGAAGTGATAGAAAAGTTATGTTCAGGTAGCAAGAGTCGGGGCTCCTTTGGATCAGGGTGAGGGGATGTATCTGTGCGGGTCTCTCTGAGCACACTACCAGGACCCTCACCCACTTCTGAATGTCAACCTGGCTTGCCCCAGCCCAGAGGCACACAGCCTGCTGGCCCTGTCTCTGCAGCAGTGGTGTAGAGATTGCACCAGCCCCTGCTAAGCTGGCTGACACACCCTGAAACTCAGGCTTTATTTCCAATTAACAACGCTGTTTAGTAGAAGGTGCTCCTCAAGCAGCCTTGAAACACTCCCACTATGTCAACAAGCCCACAAAGACGGTTTGGCAGCTCCATGACATGGGGGTGGGGGGGTGGGGGGGTAAAGCAGGAGAAGGGATTAACATGAACCAACAGAAATTCATTTAAAAACCAATATTAGTCACTTTAGTATACACCCAAAGACTGCCAAAGGCCAAGTGTGCCTGTGCTTCACTCCTGCAAAACTCAGAACACAGGCTAGCAAAAACAGGCATGCTCGGGGTCACACTGTGAATATAAAAGCCACATGAAATGTGATGATTGGTGTTCCTCTGAAAAGAGGCAAGAGGCTCCCCTCAAAGGAGGTCAGGGACTAAAGAAATGTTCTGAGCACAGCACTGAGAATAGCTTCCTGTCACTGTGATAACACTGCCCCCGTCTACCTACCAGCTGTGTGTAGAAAATACTACAGAAATGTGACCAACGAGTGAACTGGCAAGACACATGCTTTCTACGTGGAGGTTCAGCCATGCTCAGCTCCTCCACTGGCTGACAGTGTGGCCTGGGCCAGTTGCAGACTTTTAAGGCCTCAGTTTCCTCATCTGCAAAGTGGTGCCGTTAGTCAGTACCATTCTCTTAGCTGCAGACCACAAGCCTCCCAGTCATGTGTTGATGCCCAGATTCTCTAATGGACCAGGCCACAGGGCTCTGCCTCTTTTTCTCCTCAGCCCTGCTCACCCCTAACACCTGCCCTAGTCACACCGGCTCCCACCAGGGCCACCCAGGAGCTTCCTCCCTGAGTCTCACCCTGTTCTAATCAATCATCCATACTACTTTCAAAGCGATTTTCCCAAAACCTAAATTTTCTCATAATTCTCCCCTGCCGTAGGCCCTCTGATCGTTCCATGTGGCTTTCCAGTGAAGACTGATGTGCTTGCCTTGGAACAGAACAACTGGGGATGAATGATGATCACCTGTCTGGGCTCATCCTCTCACTGTTTCCAGGTGACCAACTGTCCCAGTTTTCCCAGGACTGTTCTGGTTTCAATCTTGTGACCTGGGAAACCTTTCGGCCCTTGGTCTGCATAGTCCTGAGGGTTACTTATAGTTCCCTGAGGCTCCCTGTCCTCAGCTTCCCTGGGTGAGCTTGCGGTCATCCTACAAAACCCAGCCAAACATTACCTCCTCAGGGTCAGTGGTTCTCCAAGGGTGGGCTCCTAACCAACAGTCTCAGCATCCCCTGGGAAATTGCTAAAAATATACTGAATCAGAGACTCTGGAGCCAGGGCTTAGTAGTCCATGTCTAAGCAGCCCCCCAGGGAATTCTGATGCACTCTAGTGTGAGAACCACTGCTCCAGCAAACCTTCCCCGAGCAATGCTTCCTCCCCAAAGCATGCTTGCCAGTTCCCTTCCGTGCACACCATGGGCTTCTTGCCTATTTTAATGATTGGACTCATCCCACTAACTCACAATTATTTGCTTACATGTCTCTCTCCCCTATCTAACTGTAAGTTCTTTGCAGTGTTGCTACTTTCTCGTTGCTTTCCAGGTAATATCAGTCTATGTTTATAAATCTTTGGCAGTTTTATTAGCCCTTTTGTTAAAGGAACATACTTATTAAGTTATATTTTGATTCCTAAGCCAAACCATGTTGGAGAGAAGTATGTGATCCAGGGGACGGAATGTTAGAGAAGGAAATGGAACAGGTGCTGAGATGCTTCCCTGAAGTATCTGCATGAATAATTTTTTTCCAATTATCATTAAAAACCACAAATCTTGGCTACTTTCATTTAATATTCAAATGATAAGACATTTATTTCCCGCTCTAAGGATTGTCACCACTTTTCAAACTATCTTATGTCTTAAACTCTAAGGCTGTACACTGAACTTTTAGGCATTTTCAAAGAAAAAAATGAAACAAAACCTCTGAGGAACTCAAAGTCACTCCTGAGTATTTCACAGCCTCTGAGTTTGCACTGTCTTTGTTGTAAGAAGAACCCACACTTTTGGTCTCAATTAAAAACTCTACCACATGTCTGCTATTAATAATGACAGCAATTTACTTCTGGTGGAATTGAAAGCCTTCGATTCACTTTGAAAACGCTAAATGCATTTCACATGGTTTACAGACATGTTTCAAAGCTTTCTTCTCCTTTATAGGTTTTTTCTTTCTTTTTGGTTTTTAAAATAGACTTAAGCTTCAAAGTGTCTGATGGCCACTTGTCTGAAGATACAGATCTCAATGCACACATGTGTACACACATATGTGGGTGTTGATATTGATATTTATATGTTGTGGTCAAACAAATAGTTCTGCCTTCTGAGGCAGCTTATAATTGTTCATGTGAATATAATTTAACTGGATTTTTCCCTGGCATTTTTACTTGACATGTTAAAAGTCAGTGAAACTAATAAAAAAGAAAAAAAAACCTTACAATGAAGAAACATAATTGTTTTCAGCAGAACACATGTGACACTACAGATTTATTTTTGGTATGGTATTGTCTTGAAAGAACATACAATTGGAAAGATTTTTTAATGTAAATCATTAGGAGAAAACCAAAACAACTAATTGACATTCATCAAATGCATAAGAAGAGGAGATGGATTTTGACCACATCAAATGTCCAACTTTTAATAGTCTAGTTTCATGCCCTGAATACTTGAAAAACAGATTCTGATTCACAGGGACTATTCCCTCCCTCAGACAAGCACTTGTCAGGAGGAGCAGGACAGTGGGTAGAAGACACCTGGAAACAGTTAGGGCGAAACTTCCCAAAGTCACTGGGAAGCAAAGCCTAGGCCAGGGCTTTAGATTTCTGAAGGATTCAGGCATTAAAATTAAGTAAATGGTTTTTAAGGCCCTAACTTGGACAATTCTCTTTTAAAAGTATCTTAAACCCATTCATAACGAAGTTAGAAGTTTTGTTCGGAATTCATTCTATTTGGGTATCTTTCATAGATCATATTGTTGAAATAGCATAGATATCCCATTTTGCTGAACAGACACAAAACTGACTCATGTGAAGTCATGTACTTACCTACAATGTAGGAATTAGAGAAAATTGTCTATATTTATGGTGAATCAATTGATCATTTTCACTGGGATTGGTCCATTATAAATGTTTGATAGATTGAAGGTTTTAGTATGTGTTCTATAACTATTGTGAATACCTAATAGGTGTTAATCATATGTTATTTTATATTGCCTTTTTAACTTAGCTTGTGTTAATATGTGGACAAAGCAAATATGTCAGGGTAATCCAGTTTGGCTATGTTAACAGAGATGTAAAGTGAAATAGTGTGCAAGTGTTGGGGTGGTGACTAATGAAAAACTAGTTGGAAGGGACAATATATTGGTGGGTCAAAAGTAAGCAGATTACAGACTGAAAACACAATGCTTCTCTATTACTATCTCCATATGATTTTGTAATTAAAATCATCTAAAATATTAATCATAAGGAGCTAAATGAAGTAGATTCACTGAATATATAGAACATACAAATCTTTGTCATAAAGTTAATGTGGCATAAATATTTCCTGAAGTTCCAATTTAGAGCATATCATTTATCAAAGCTCCCTTTAAAAAAAGCTCTGACATTGTTTAATAAAACAATTATTTAAAACATATCAAAACTAAATACTGAAAATATCCTCCGAGATAAATAGAAATTAAATTAAACAGGTTGTTATATTCAATTGGCCTACAATATCTACATTATAATTTTTAATCTATTGCTACCAGCTATTTGTTTTGTTTTGTTTTTTATTAAATCATAGCCATGTACATTAATGCAATCATGGGGTACAATGTGCTAGTTTTACAAACAGTTTGAAATATTTTCATCAAACTGTTTAACATAACCTTCACGGCATTTTCTTAGTTATTGTGTTAAGACATTTATATTATACATTTAGTAAATTTCACATGTACCCTTATATGATGCACCGTAGGTGTGGTCCCACCAATTATCCTTCCTCCATCCATCCTCCCCACCCCTTTCCTCCCTCTCCCTTTTCCCGTATTCTTGGGCTATAATTGGTTTCATAGTAGGGCTGAGTACATTGGATACTTTTTCTTCCATTGGTGAGACACTTTGCTAAGAAGAATATGTTCCAACTCCGTCCATGTAAACATGAAATAGGTAAAGTCTCCATCTTTCTTTAAGGTTGCATAATATTCTATAGTATACATACACCACAATTTATTAATCCATTCATGGGTTGATGGGCACTTGGGCTTCTTCCATGACTTAGCAATTATGAATTGGGCTGCAATAAACATTCTGGTACAAATATCTTTGTTATAATGTGATTTTAAGTCTTCTGGATATATACCTAGTAGAGGAATTGTAGGATTGAATGACAGGTCTATTTTTACATCCCTAAGTGTTCTCCAAACATCTTTCTACAAGGAACGGCGTATTAGTTTGCATTCCCACCAGCAGTATAGAAGTGTCACTTTTCTCCACATCCACACCAACATCTCTGGTTTTGGGATTTTGTGATGTGGGCTAATCTTATTGGATTTAGATTCTATCTCAAAGTAGTTTTGATTTGCATTTCTCTGATGATTAAGGATGATGAGCATTTTTTCATATGTCTGTAGGCCGTGTGCCTGTCTTTTTCAGAGAAGTTTCTCTTCAAGTCCCTTGCCCACACTGATATGGGATCATTTGTTCTTTTCTTGCTAATACGTTTGAGTTCTCTGTGGATTTTGGTTATTAAACCTTTGTTGGAGACATAACCTGGAAATCTCTTCTCCCATTCTGAGGGCTGTCTGCTTGCTTTACTTACTGTGTTCTTGGATGTGCAGAAGCTTTTTAGTTTGATCAGGTCCCAGTAATATATTTTTGGTGTTGCTTCAATTGCTTGGGGGTCCTCCTCATAAAATATTCACCCAGGCAGATTTCTTCAATTGTCTTCCCTGCACTTTCTTCTAGTACTTTTATAGTTTCATGTCATAAGTTTAAATCTTTAATCCAGTGAGTGTCTATCTTTCTTAATGGTGAAAGGTGTGGGTCTAGTTTCAGTCTTCTACAAGTTGTCAGCCAGTTCACCCAGCACCATTTGTTATAAAGGGAATCTTTTCCACATTGAAAGTTTTTAATTGGCTTGTCAAAGATCAAATAATGGTAAGTAGCTTGGTTCATCTTTTAGTTCTCTATTCTGTTCCATACATCTACCTCTCTGGTTTTGTGCCAGTACCATGCTGTTTTGATCACTATCAAATTATAGTATAGTCTGAGGTCTGGTAATGTGATTCCTCCTGCTTTGTTTTTATTTCTGAGTAATGTCTTGGCTATTTGAGGCTTTTTCTGATTCCATATAAAACGAAGTATTATTTTTTCGAGATCTTTAAAGTTTGACAGTGGAGACTTAATAGGGATTTCATTAAAATTGTATATAGCTTTGGACAGTATGGACATTTTAAAAATGTTGATTCTTCCCAGCCATGAGCATGATATGTTTTTCCATTTGTTAACATCTTCAACTATTTCTTTTCTTAGAGTTTCATAGTTCTCTTTATAGAGATCTTTCACGTCCTTTGTTAGGTGAACTCCCAAATATTTCATCTTCTTTGGTACTACTGTGAATGGAATAGAGTCCTTAACTGTTTTTTCAGCATGACTATTGTTGGTATATATAAAGGCTACAGATTTATGAGTGTTGATTTTGTAACCTGAGATGCTGCTATATTCCTTGATCACATCTAAGAGTTTTGTAGTAGAATCCCTGGTGTTTCTGAGATATACAATCATATCATCTGCGAAGAATGAAAGTTTGATCCCTTCTGACCCTATGTGGATTCCCTTGATCACCTTTTCTTGCCTAATTGCGATGGCTAAGACTTCCATTACAATGTTAAAAAGCAGTGGAGACAATGGGCAACCATGCCTGGTTCCTGATCTGAGTGGAAATGATTTTAATTTTACACCATTCAATATGATATTGGCTATGGGTTCACTGTAGATGGCCTCTATCAGTATAAGAAATGTCCCTTCTATACTTATTTTCTTAAGTTTTCTGATCATGACAGGATGCTGGATATTATCAAAAGCTTTTTATGCATCAATTGAAACAATGATATGGTCTTTGTTTTTTAATTTGTTTATGTGCTGAATTATATTTATAGGTTTACGTATATTGAACCAGCCTAGAGACCCTGGGATAAAAACCTATTTGGTCACGGTGTATAATTTCTTTGATGTGTTGCTGGATTCTGTTTGCCAGGATCTTGTTGAATATTTTTGCATCAATATTGATTAGTGATATTGGTCTATAATTTTCTTTTCTTGTTGGGTCTTTTCCTGGTTTGGGATCAAGGTCATGTTTGCTTCATAGAATGTGTTGGGTAGTATTCTTTCTTTTTCTATATTTTGAAAAAGGTTGAGTAATATAGGTACTAGTTCCTCTTTAAAGTTTTGGTAGAATTCTGATGTGAAGCCATCTGGTCCTGGGCTTTTCTTTTTAGGGAGATTTTGTACATTTGATGGTATTCAGAACTTGATATAGGCCTATTCAACATTTCCACTTCATTCTGGCTAGGTCTAGGAAGGTGGCGTGCTTCCAAATATTGGCCTATTTCCTTCAGGTTTTCATATTTCTGAGAATAGAATTTCTTGTAATATTCATTAAGGATTTTTTGAATTTCTCAGGAGTCTGTTGTTATATGGTCCTTACCACTTTTGATTGATGAAATTAGAGATTTTACTCTTTTTTTTCCTGATTAGGTTAGCCAAAAGTTTATCTATTTTATTGACCTTTGCAAAAAGCTAACTTTTTGATTTATTGATCTGTTGTATAACCCTTTTGTTTTCAATTTCACTTAATTCTGCTCTAATTTTGGTTATTTCTTTTCTTCAGCTGGGTTTGGGATTGGAATGTTTTTCCTTTTCCAGTTACTTGAGATGTCCCAGTAAGTTATTAACTTCCTCTCTTTCTGTTCTGTTGAGGAAGGCTTGCAGGGCTATAAATTTCCCTCTTAGGACTGCATTATCCAGAGTTTCTGATAATTCGTGTCTTCATTATCATTTTGTTCCAAAAATTTGGTAATTTCCTTCTTAATCTTGTCTATGACCCAGCTCTCATTCAGCATTAGTTTATTTAGTTTCCATATTTTCATATGAGTATGCAGATTTCTGTTGTTACTGAGTTCAACTTTTATTCCATGATGGTCCGAGAAGATGCAAGGAATTTCTATTCTTTTAAATTTTCTGAGATCAGACTTGTGACCTAAGATGTGATCGATTTGGGAGTATGTTTTGTGGGCTGATGAAAAGAATGTATATTCAGTTTTGTTAGGATGAAATGTTCGGTAGATGTCTGTTAAATCCAATGGTTGAATGGTTAAGTTTAAGTCTAAAATTTCTTTGCTTAGATTCTTTCTGGAGGATCTATCCAACACTGCCAAAAGAGTGTTAAAATCTCCGACTATTATGGTGCTGGAGGAAATCAAGTTGCTTATGTCTGTTAGAGTCTTTCTTATAAACTGAGGTGAATTCTGGTTGGGTGTATAAATGTTAATAATTGAAATCTCATTATGTTGAGTGTTACCCTTAACAAATATGAAGTGATCATCCTTATCTTTTCTTACTTTTGTTGGCTTAAATCCTATAGTATCTGTGAATAAAATTGCAACACTTGCTTTTTTCTGATTTCCTAAAATTTGCCTAAAATATAGATGACCATCCCTTCACCCTGAGACTGTATTTATCTTTTAAGGTAAGATGAGATTCTACTATACAACAGATATCTGGCCTGAGTTTTTGTATCCAGTCAGCCAACCTGTGCCTCTTTAGAGGGCAATTTAAAGCATTTGCATTAAGTGTAATTGTTGATAAGCCTGATAGAATTAGGGGTATCTAGTTTTTCAAAAGTCCAGTGGACAATTTTTAATCCTTTCATGGTTTTCTTATGTCTGGCTGCTTTTGGAATTTTCTCCTTCATTTTAACTTTGGTTAAGTTAATTATAATGTGTCTAAGAGATGTCTTATTTGGGTTGAGTTGTGCTGGAGTTCTGAAACTGTCTGCTATCTGAATTTCAGAATCTCTTGGCATGTCTGGAAAGTTCTCCTTCATAATCTCATGCAGAACAGCCTCTGTGCCTTTCGAAGCCACCTTGTCACCTTCAAAAATTCCTATAAGGCGAATACTAGTTTTCTTCAAATTATCCCAGAGCTCTCTGAGAGCTTTAGCTCTCCACTTCTCTTCCTCTTTGAGTGTTTGGGAGCATTCAAAAGTTTTGTCTTCAATGTCAGAAATCCTTTCTTCTGCCTGTTCCTTTCTTTTACTGAGAGATTCTAATGTATTTCTCAGATCTTTGAGGGCTGCAAATTCTTGTCTCAATGTATCAAAATCTTTGGTGATTTTGTCTTTGAATTCATTGAATTCTTAAGACAACTTTTGAAGTGCTCCTTGAATTTCTAATTCCAACTTTATTTCCATTCTATTAATCATATTTGCAATCCAAATTCTGAATTCGATTTCTGACGTCTCAGCCATCTGTTTATGAATGGGATCTTCAGTTGTGTCCTCCACGTCATTCCTTGGGGGAGTTGATCTACTCTATTATTCATGTTACCAGAGTTTTTCTGCTGATTCCGCCCCATGATTATTTTACACCATTTGGCTAGATGAGAAGATAAGGTGAAGTTGGATTGGGGGCTCCTGGAGTAGTGATTAACCAGCCCTTTTCCCAAGAGCTGAGACTGGTGTCTGGACCTTTTCCCCTAGAGCTTTGCAAAAGGCCTGTACAGTGCTACAGCCCTGGGAAACTGGGGACCTGCTCGTTGTGGTGGGGCTAAGTGGCTCTGTCTTGTTTTCAGCTCCTGTCTGTCCTACCCTAGTGAATCAGTTACTCTGTGTTGAAGTCTCAGCTGTGGAGAAATTCCAGCAATTAAGTCATCCTGCCCACCACGGGCAACAACTGGAAAAGGAAAATCCAACCTTCCCACAACCACACACCCAGGGTACCCCTTTGGATAGTCTTCAGGTTATTGGCCCAGTTTAAGAGGTCCAAATCAATTGTCCCAGTCAGCACCAGTCTCAGGTGGGAGAGTTCAAAAGGTCTCTGACAACCAGATAGCAGGGGTCTGCTGGAAGCCCAAGTATAACTCACTCCATTGCTCCATGAGGTCAGAAGGACCCACTCAGCAAATGAATTAGTCTGGGAAGGTTGAAGCCTCCTTCTACAACTTGTACCTCTGTCACACCCAGTCATTGGTAACTCCACAGGGCTATGACCCAGTTCCTTCCAATGAGCATATGCTCCAGGGGTTTGTGCCTGCCTGAGTCACAGGGAGATCTATGTCTCCTTAGCCAGGCCACTGCTATCTGTCACTATCCAGCAGTGGGAGCTGAGACCTGACAACCTCGAGTGCTTAATGGAAGCTGGGGAATTTCACTCAGTTCCAGCCCTGCCCCTGATTGATGTTGCTGACAGAACAGAAAAATTTCACAGAATTTGTTTCTGTAATGGCTATATTCCCCTGCAGATCAGACGCTCTTTGAGTTCACAGAAACTGCAACTCAGCCCTGGTCTGTGCCACTGCCCAGAGCTGGTATGTCTGTCTCGGCTGCAGTCTGTGTTGGGGTGGGCGTAGTTAGAGCTTGTACTAAGCTGTCAGTCCCAGCCTCTGCCTGCATACCTTTGTCTCAGCTATGATCCCCTGAGGGCCGGGTGTTTCTTAGGCTCACTAAAGCAGTCCTTCTGGCTCAACTCCACCCTGGGAGTATGCCATCTCTGCGTGAGTCTCCACCATGCCACACCTAGGCAGGCACTGCCTCAGGCATACCCTTTACTCACAGGGCCTGAATTTCCATCCCAGATCTGTTCTGCCAGTGGCTGCCACCAGAGAAGATGCCTGGCTTCCTCTGGTTGCCCAGAGAGGCAGGGATTTTCTGTCCAAAATATCCCCAGGGGTGTGAGCCCCATGGTTCCCACTACTGCTGCTGTTGCTCTGTGCCGTGGGGCACCGCCTCGCCCTCTCCTATATGGTTCCCTCAGTTCACTGTCTTCTCCTTAGTCCTGTGCTGCAGAATCAGCATGGACCAGCAACAGCCCATGCCCTGTCCACACCTCTCGAGAAAATGCCCAAGAAATATGGACTCCATGGGGGACAGGCCTCCAAACCTTGGGCTGAGAGTGGAGGGGAGTGCTGGGAGTTCATAATTGCAGGTAGAGAATATGCATAGTTTTATGCCTGGCAGGAGAATGCCATGGTACCCTAGTAGGGGAAGGAGGTCCAGTTTATAGAGGGAATATCCCGTGGGATAAAATGGAAGGATGTTTGAACTCTGCTCGCTTGTTTGCAGAAAGTATACTGAGAGATGTTCTCTTGTGGGAGGGGACTCCCATCTGCTTGGCAATGGATTTTGTACCTATTGTTTGTATCCTTGGGGTCACAAATCCCCTCAGCAGGATTGATGTACATTCTTCAACTTTCTCTCTTGGCTCAGCTCCAAACCATCAGCTTACTTGCTGAACTTCTATCCTTTATCTCTCCTGGATGGGAGCCTCTCTGGAAAGCTAGCTCCAGTCAGCTATCTTGCCTCTGCTCAAATACATTTTTTTTAACTAGATACATCTATGTATATTCATTTTGAGTATATATGAATCTATCTGTCACTCATCTAGGTTAAGGAATTGTTCTTGATTATTGATAAGGGCATTTGTTTACTGAACAATCCTGGAGACGTAATCTCTTGGAATCCCATTTGTTTATGGGATTTTATCATAGGTGCCAGTGATGAATGAGAAATTAAACAGCTGGATCAAAAAAGTGAAAACATCAAATCTAAGCTTTATAAGAAGCAGAAAGTGGTGTAACCACAATGAGGCATTTGTTCAGTGTTGGAGTGACCTTCTCCAGTAGTTTCCCTTAAGAGGAAGCATAAGGAAATAATTTCTCAGTTTATTCATGCTGTCCAGTCTTCAGACCAGATAGGTAGTCTGAATATTCATATAATTCTGGCTGAGAGGAATTTTCTGGAGGGTCTTACTCTAATACATTTTAGTTACCAGTATTGTTGAAAAAAGTTTAATGCCATTATGATTCTCATTACTACTTATATATGTTTTCATTTTCTTAGCTCTATGTTTTTATTTTGTTTTTCTTCCTTTAGGCAGTGGACTGAATTATATAATGGTGTGTGATTATGGTAGGTCTACTTCCAATTACTCTCTTAGAATGAAACTAGAAAGTCATTTGTTTGGAAGTAATACAAATGTATTTTTTTGTAAAAAAAATAATTGATCAGCCTATCTATCGATCTACTCTGTCTCTGCTGTCTGGAATTGCTACCGGAGAAATGTTGGGTAGTCTAAATTAATATTTGTATGTTTTTTAACTAAATTTAAATTCTGTTTGCTTTTCATCTTTCTTTCTATGATTCCTCTTCGGTATATCTAACCTAGTTTTAAATATATATGTATTTAAATGAACTATCATATTTTTAATTTAAAGGAGATTGTCTTATCATTCAGGCCTGTTCAGGCATCATTCTGCGGTTGCTTTTTTTAGTGAATGTAATGTATCCTTGTATTATGACACTGAAAGCATTAATTATATATTTTTTCTTCTTTTTCTTACATTATGACTATTTCTCCTACACGTTTTTGTTTGCTTACTGAGACAAGAGTTTAGCAAACTAGAAAGGATACATGTATCCTTCATCTGGGGTGAAAAACAGAACAGACTATTTAGACTTTCAAATTGAATTTCTCTATAGAATAAACCATTATTATCTGATTTGTGTTTAAGTTCCTATATGCACATTTGAAAGGAGAACTTAATGCTCCCTATAATTCAGCATATTCTTAAGTTTGTGTTTTTTTATTCATCCTGCCTATCAGTTCTGAGATCCAGAGTTGTTTTCGGTTTCCACAGGGTGAATTGAATTAGGGATGCATTTTATTTGCATTGCCTTCTTTATTATTTTTGTTACTACTGTCTCTTCTTCCTGTATTTTATTAATAGTCATACCTTTCTTTACCCTGTTAAATCATTTTTTATTGTATTATGTGTCTGACTTTTAAAAATATATTTAAAGCTATCTTCAGCTATTCTCATTATACTTCTATATTAATACCTTTTTAATCTTTAATATAATACCAATACTTTTTGGGCAGGAAAGAATAAAAATTGGTATATTTTTAGTTCTCTTTAAAAGAAAATAGCAAATAAGCTATTTTTTAAAAGGTATACTTAAACTATTGTGAGGGTTTTTTGGTACATAGAAATGACTTCATGTTTTTCCTAATAATTTCAGGAATTAGTGGTATTTTGCCGAGTGAGGCAGGCAGTACACATTTTGAGAGGAGTGGATTTTTTAAGTATTCCAGGAATATGCACTTAATTGCAATCTTCCCTTTCCATATGCTGTCATTTATATATAGAAGCAAAAACTCAATACATTTGAAATGGCCAGATGGCAACTTTTCTCTTCATTACTACAATGAAATAGGGAATACAGGAGTTCCCTGGTGACACCTGGCTGCAGTATTTCGTTTTAAAAGCATAGTTTTCAGCTCAACATAAGATTGCTTCCACCGTTTTGAAATGTTGTTCACTTTTTTAGAACTGCATTGATAACAAAACGAAATGCACACTAATTTAGCAACTTCATTTTTTCAGTTAAAAGTGAAATGCTAAATCATATTACCATAAACATTTGCAACTGTTACCTAAGAGAATTCTGATGGCTGCCTCAACTCTCCATATGAAATTATTCTTGCCTGGCATTTGTAATTGTTTCTGTCAGGAAAGTGGAAACCTTGCAGATATTTACTAATGTGCCTTGGAGAGCATGTAACCTTGGAGATTTGTGTAATGTACCTTTGGAAATGGAAATTCTACAGATAGTTCATAAACTAACTCCTTGACACAAGATTGGTAAATTCTTCTTGAGGCAATACTTGTCCTTGGAAAAAACCTGTTTTGTTACCTCCCATTTTATTTATAAATAACAGAAGAAACTAAATGACTAGATGTGTTTGTTAGAAAACTTTATATAGATCATGAGGTTAAGATTTTGTACTTAGAATTGTCATTTTTAACCTTGTAAATATAGTCAGAAATAAATGTGACTCCATCTATCATTCCTACATAAACAGCAATGCCATTACATTGCAAGAAAACCAAGAGATAAGTTATTTGAAGGATGTCTCTGTAATGATATGAATAAAACTCACCCAAAAGCTTTTAAAATAATATATTTTTATTGAAATAAGTTGATGATTCTATATAGTCATAACAAATTTTACTTTCAATTTGATTCATAGAAACTGAAACTATTAAAAATAACTAAATTAGTCTTTTCAACATTTGAGCTGTAAAAAATTTGACAGTAAGAAAATCAGAGTAATGAGAAAGGCGAGCTCTATGGAGAAAAACAAATAGATACTGATATATTTGTATTTTTTACAATTCTAAAGCTCTGGTGTTTGTTATATTTTCTAAGATAAATCCCTTAAAATATAAGAATTATTTTACACACCCTTTTCTACCTCCCAAGAGTTAAATGCCTAAACATGCATGAACCTAGGATTACTTTAAGGATTGGTTTAAGGGAAAAGATAAAAAAAAAATAGCAAAGGTCGTTCCATTTTTATCAATGAGATAATTAAGAAACAGAAGTAATGGGGACAACTATGTGGAAAGCAGCACTGAAACTGGACCCCTGGACCCCCGATAATCATCATCTCTCTGAACCAAACCAAACCAAACATGTTTTAAAAAGTCAGAATCTACCTGAATCAATGAAATAAGATTCAACATAGCACAGATTTTTATTATAGGCATTCATTTTAGCCTCTTTGACTTTAAATATGTATTTTAGGATTTTAGTTATCATGGAAGGAGACAAATATGATTATAGTTGCCAAAGGGATGCTAAGATAATATTTATTTTGTCAAAGGTTAATTTTAGTTTCTTCAAGGCTCTGGGACTTGGCTTCACCCTGGGAAGGGAACAGAGGGACAATCAAAACAATCACACACCACTCCTCAGTGCTTAGCAACGGAAGCCAGGCTATTCCATGAATGCTTATTCTTCAAACGTAAAAGTTCCTTGGCTTCTCATTCAAAACATGTTCTCTTATGAACATAAATATGAAAGTAAGCACCGATCCAAAACGTATAATATGTGTACTTTTGGCTTCCTATTCTGTTTTTCATTTTGCTAAACGTTGAATAGATAGATTTAAACTCCCTTATTAGGAGCCAACTCTCTACCAAGAGCAGATGATTTCACGTCAAGGATCCGAAATGCAACAAAAGTTTTGGAATAGATTATGTAAAATGCTACATGATCATAGTTATTAAGGAAATGCTTAATTATTAAGTATCACTACTTTAGGAAGTGAAGATAAGATTAACTAAAAACAAATGTATCTCTTGAAAACACTATGATTATGATTTATTTTTCTAGATAAATCACTTTCTGATTATCTTACCCCACTGTGACAAACAATGTAGGTCGCCCTGTGTTTCTCTGGTCACACAAACCTTTCTTCCTTATAATTGTGAGATGAAGTTAAGGCAAGTAACAGAGCAACAGAGGAAAGATGTTTTCTGTTTGCCAAAGTTCAGGAGATGAATGACTCTGAAAGTAATCCCAGAGTTTCTTATACATGTGGTTAGAAGCAAAAATAAATACATAGAT
Organism: Perodicticus potto; assembly: GCA_963574655.1. Taxonomy (NCBI): domain Eukaryota; kingdom Metazoa; phylum Chordata; class Mammalia; order Primates; family Lorisidae; genus Perodicticus; species Perodicticus potto. Next base: position 68,026 of record CAUYRH010032458.1, on the reverse strand, counting down.
AAATTATAGATAGATGAATATATAGATAAGAAAATAATCGTTCAGCTCCTGTTTACTGAACATGCTTAGGAGATTCTAATCTCTGCAGTTTTGACTTTAATAAAGATATGAAAGATTAGAAAAAAACTACAACCCTCTGGTGCATGGATATTGTTCCCTCAACCCACTCTCCCAATCGTGGCACCTAAGCTGTACCCTGTCATACTTTGTAGTCCTGGTTGAAGAGCTACATGTGCCTACATCACTGTGAGCCTCCCTTTGGGCAGCAATTAGTCCCTCACCTCCATGTCTTCATCCCAGTTACAGCTGTTTCACAACCACTTACAAACAGCCAGTAACTAGGTGCGGACAAACATTCTCTTTTCATTGCTTCATCATAGGCAGAACACAGACAAACACATCATTTAAAAGAAGGTAATAGCGGTCACTTGCAAACTTATTGTTTCTTTGAGATGTGTCAAAGAGATTTGAGAGAAAGAGGGATAGTTTCTTTCTGATTGAGCATGGACTTTTTGGGAAAGAACCCCAAATGAAACTTCCTTAATGTAACTATTGTATTAGTGTCATGGAGAATAGTATCGCAGCCCTAAAAAATCTCCTTTGCTTCTCTGTTCATCTTCCCCAAGCAAGCAGTGATATTTTCACAATTCCTACAGTTCTGAATTTTGTTTTATTTTTTATGTATTTAAATACTGCATTTTTATTTCTTTATTTTTCATTATGAGTTAATATGAGGGAACATACAACTACTTTACATTATTTTCATCTGTGATGTAAAGTCTACAGTCTGAGTTTTAGTTGATTCCTGCCCCTAGGAACTGTGCCATATACTCCTGCATTATACCCATCAGGTGCAAGCTTACTGGCCCCTTCCCATACTTCTCCCCCCCACTTCTTGAATTGTATTTTTCTTCTCCAGTGGGCCTATAGTTGTTTACTTACTAGTACATATTTTTATTGAGTACAGGGGATGCTCCTTTTTCCATCCTTGAGCTACTTTATTAAGGAGAATATTCTTCAACTCTATCCAGGTAAATACAAAAGATGTAAAGTCTCCATCCCTTTTTAAGGCTAACTAGTATTCCTTGGTATGCATATATCTGTTTGTTAATCCATTCATGGGTTGGCAGCACTTGGGTTGTTTCCACATCTTTGTGAATTGAGCTGCTGTGGAGAGAAGGGCACACTTCAATGCTGTTTGTGGGATTGCAAGCTAATATAGCTTTCTGAAAAGAAGTATAGTTCTGAAATTTAGAGGAAGTAGTATAACTGGAATCACATCCCGTAGTCGTTTCAGACTGCCTTGTTTTATTTAGCGATGTACACTTAATGTTTCTCCATTCTTTGGTGGCTTGATAGTTCACCTTCTTTTTTTCTTTTTCTAATTAATCGATTTTGGTTTTCAGAGAAGTTGTCAGTTTCCAGAAAAAAAATGAAAAGTATAGAAAATTTCCATATATCCCATTTATCTCACCTGCAGACATTAGTGTGGTGAATTAGTTAGAAGTGATGAACCAGTTTTGAAACTTTATTATTCATTGAAGTCTAGTTTTCATTAGGCTTCACTCTTCCTATTATGTAGTCACATGGGTTTTGACAAATGCATAATGTAATGTAACCACCATTGCAGTATCATACTGGTAAGGTTCTGTTGCCTACAAATCCCTATGCTTCAATTATTCATTCTCATTCTCCTGCAAAACTCTTAGCAACCACTGATTTTTTTTTAATGTCTCTGTAGTTTTTCCTTGTACATAATGTCATATATTTGGAATCATACAATATGTTCCCTTTGCAGACTGTCTTCTTTTACTTAGCCATATGCATTTAAGATTTCTCCATGTGTGTGTTTTCATAGTTGGTTAGCTCATTTCTTTTTTCTTTCCTTTAAAAGATATTTTGTTGTATGGACATTTAACAGTTTGTTTAACCATTCACCAATTGAAGAGCATCTTGCTTCCAATTTTTGTCAGTTATGAACAAAATTATGAATTATAAATCTATAAACATTTATGTTCAGGATTTTATGATGGCATAAATTTTCAATTCATTTGGGTAAATACCAAGAAGCACAATTGCTGGGTAGAATGGTAAGACTATGATTTGTTTTGTAAAAAGCTGCCAAGCTGTCTTCCTAAGTGACTGTACTTTTTTACATTCTTGCTAGGAATAAATGAGCATTTTTGTTATTTCAAATCCTCACCAGAATATGGCATTGTCAGCTCTTTTTGATTTTAGGTATGCAAATAGGTGTGTAGCTGAGTCTCAATGTTTTTATTTACAATTCTCTAATGACATTTGATACTGAGTATCTTTTCAAATGCTTATTTGCCATCTGTATATCTTCTTTAATCAGGTGTCTTTTCAGAACTTTTTCTAACTTTTCACTTTTCCTTTCTTATTGTTGGATTTATGGATGTTTTGTATGTTTTAGATATAAGTCCTCATTTATTATAGATATATGTTTAATAAATATCTTCTCCCATTCTGTGGCGTGTGTCTTTATTTTTGCATGTGCCTTTAACAGAGTAGTTTCTAATTTTACTAAATTCAATATATCAACAATTTTAATATTTTTATCAAATCATAACTGTATATATTTATGGTGTACAATGTGCTGATTTGATATACAATGTCGAATGCTTAGATCAAACTAATTAACATAACCATCACCACACTTACCCATTTGTTGTGGTAAGACATTTGTACTCTTAATAGTTTTGAAATGTATCATTGCTTTGCGTACAATAGGTGAGATCCCACCAAATACTCTCTCTTCTTCCACACTCCCCTGACCCTCTCTCTCTTCTTCCCTCCTTCTTTCTGGACTATAGTTGTGTTTTATCATTCATGTGAATGTGTAGGTGATTATATATTGGTTTCATGAGGATTAACAAACTGTGGTATATATATATATATATATATATATATATATATATATATATATATACATACATACATACATACCATGGAATACTATGCAGCCATAATAAAGGATGGAGACTTTACATCTTTTATGTTTCCATGGATGGAACTGAAACATATTATTTTTAGTGAAATATCTCAAGAATGGGAAAAAAAGTATCCAATGTTCTCCATATATCAACTTTTTAATGGTTTGTGCTTTTAGTGTTATATTGAAAAATTGATTACCAAACTCTTGGTTGCCAAGATTTTCTCCTATGGTATTTTCTGAAGACTTCATAGCTTTACATTTTACATTCATGTCTATAATCAATTTTGAGTTTATAAATTGTTGGTAAAATATAATGCCTACTTCTTGATTATGAATTTATTCTTATTTTTATTTTGGGGGGTATGCACCTCTGGTTCTTCCAGTATCACTTATTGACAAATCTATCCTTTGTTCATTTATTTTCCTCTACATCTTTGACTGGCTGACTCTATCAGTATGGTCTATTCCAGGATTCTGTTCTGTTCCGGTGACTGATGTTTATTCTTTCACCAATGTACGCTATCTTGGTTAATGTAGCTTTGTAAGAAGCCTTGATGGTAGATAATATCAATTATATGACTTTGTTTTTCTTCCCACTTAAGACTAGTCTGGATATTTTATCTTTCCATATGCAGTTTAGAATCAGTTTTTCAGTATACGCAAAACAGCTTGCTGGCATTGTGATTGGGAATGCATTTAATATAGAGAGTAATTTGAAAAGAATTGACATCTTAACAATATTAAAGTTCCGATCTATGAACATGGAATATTTCTTTATTTATTTAGATATTCTTTGATTTTTTTTATCATCAGAGTTTACTGTTCTCTGCATATAGATCCTAGAAATATATTTTTTATACCAAAGTTGGGTATTTTTTGATACTAATGTAAATGGTATTTTTTAAAAGAGCATAGATCTATTATCTTACAGTTCTGTAAGAAGGAAATCTGACACAGGTCTCTGGACTCAAATCAAGGTATGGGCAGGGCAGTGTTTCATTCTGAAGGCTCTGGGGGGATTTACCACGTTGTCTCTTCCGTCTTCTAGCGATCGCTCTTTCCTCCTTCCCCTCTCAAGCCACTGTAGCCAGAATCTCTGCCTGTGTCAGACCCTTGATCTCAGGGTTTGAAGAACGAAACCATGGACCACACAAGTAGACAAAATGACAGAGTTTATTGATGAATAAAGAAATTGATAAGAGAAACAGGGGAAACAGAATCTCCAGCAGTGGAGGGGGGACCAAAGTGAAAAGCCCTAGTATTTTTCTTTTAATTTTAATTTCCAGTTGTTCATTGATGATGTATTGACAAAACAATTGAGTTTTATACATTAATGTTGTATTCTATAAATGGCTATGGGCTATCATGTAAAATGTGAACAAAGACAGTTTTATTTCTCAATTTCTATATGTATGCTTTTTCTTTTCTTAATGCACTAACCAGGGCTTTAAAAGGATGAACAGGAGTAGTAAGAGTAAATTTTTCCCTTATTCCCAAACTGAGAGAGAAAGTATTTAGTTTCTCACCATTAAGGATGGCGTTGGTTGTAGGTGTTTTGAAGGTATTCTTTATCGGATTAAGAAATGTCGTTTCTATTTGCAATTTGCCATGTGTTCTAATCAAAATCACTGGTTGATAAAAATCATATATATATATTTTTTTTTGCCTGATGAGGTGGTGAAATACATCAGTTTATTTTCACACATTGAACCAGCATTGTATAAATTAATTAAATCCCACTTGATCTGGGCCGATGATTTTTTATATATTGTCATATTTGATTTGTTAATACTTTGGTCATGATGTTTACATTTATATCTCTGAGAAACATTATTGTGTAGTTTTTCTTTCTTATTATGCCTTTAATTTTGATACTAGGATAATGTTGACTTAATAGAAAGAGTTAAGAGGTTTTCTCTCTGCTTCCCTTTTCTGGGTGAAATTGTGGAGAATTGATATCATTTCTTTTTTAAATGCATAGAAAAATTTACCAGTAAAATCATCTGTACTTTATATTTTCTCTTTTAGAAATTATTACACATTGACTCAAATTATTCAATAGATATAGGGCTATACAGATGATACATTTCTCCTCATGAGAATTTTATTTTACTATTTTTTATTCACATTAATTTGAGGGTACAAAGAAAACGTTTACAATGTTTGCAGGGTTAGGTAGAGTCCTGTTTATAATTATGCCCTGTTCCCAAGAGGTGTGTCACACACCCTAATATTGTGCCATTAAGTGGGAGCACAAGCTCCCTTCCTGTTCTCCTTCTTTCCCTCCCTCACCCCTCTCCTGAACCTTTAATTTATTTGAGTTTTTCTCTTGTATTAGATTGTCTATTGGCTTCATGTGAGAATTGAGTACATTGGATAAATGCTCCTCCATTGTTGTGATACATAGCTAAGAAGAATATGTTTCAACTTCATCCAGGTTATTATAAAAGATGTAAAGTCTCCATCTTTTTAAATGGCTGAATAATATTCCATGGTGTACATATACCACAGCTTGTAAATCCATTCCTGGTGGGCATATAGGTTGTTTCCACATTTTGGTTATTGTAATTTGAGCCATGATAAACAAACAGTCTAGTGCAAATGTCCTTATGATAAAATGATTTTTTTTCTTCTGGGTAAATGCCTAGTAATGAGATCTCAGGATCAAATGGGGGCGACATAATTTGAGTTCTTGAGGCTTCTCAATACTGCTTTCCGAAGAGGTTGTATTAGTTTGCAGTCCCACCAACAGTGTAAAAGTGTTCCCTTTTCTCCCCATCTACACCAGCGTCTGCAACTTTGAAAATTTGTGATGTAGGCTGTTCTCTCTGGGGTTGAGTGATATCTCAAGGTGGTTTTGATTTACATTCCTCTGATGATTAGGGAAGATGAGCATTTTTTCATATCTTGTAAGCTACTCATCTGTCTTTGTCCAAGAGGGTTCTGTTCATATCTCTTCCACAAAGGTAGATGGCATTGTTTGCTCTTTTTTGTTGATTAATTTGAATTCTCGGTATATTCTAGTTACAAACCTTTCTCATATTCATACAATGCAAATATCTTTTTCCATTCTGAAGGTTGTCTTTTTGCTTTATTTGTTGTGTCCTTAGCTGTGCAGAAACTTTTCAGCTTAATTAAGTCACATTTGTCTATTTTTGATGTTATTGTGGTTGCTGCTGAAGTCTTCTTTCCTCAGGATCACATCATCAAGAGTTTTTTCCTACATTTGTTCTAAGAATTTTAGTGTTTAATGGCTTGAACTTCTATCCATCTGAGTCAATTTTTATAAGGGGTAAAATATGTGGGTCCAGTTTCAGTCTTTTACATGTGGTTATCCAGTTCTCCCAGGACCATTTTTGAATAGAAATTCCTTTCTTCTCTGTAAGCTTTTGTTTGGTTTATTAAAGATCAGATGGCAATAACAGACTGGGTTCATCGCTTGGTTTTTTATTCTGTTCCATATGTCTATATCTCTACTTTTGTGCCAATACCCTGCTGTTTTGTTCACTGTGGAATTGGAATGTAACCTGAAGTCTTGTAGAGTGATGCCTCTGGCTTTGTTTTTATTACCAAGAATATCCTTGGCTATATGGTTCTTTTTAATAGTTTTATGCAAAAGGAAGTACTATTTTTTCAGTTTTTGAAAGTATGATGTTGGTATTTTAATGGGAATTACATTGAATTTGTAGATGACTTTGGGTAGAATAGACATTTTAACCATGTTGATTCTTCCCAGCCAAGAGTATAGTATGTTCTTTCAGTTGTTAATATCTTCTGCTGTTTCTTTTCTTAGAGTGTCATAATTATCTTTGTAGAGATCTTTCCCCTTGCTTTTTGGGCATAATCCTACATATTTTGTTTTCTTTGAAGCTACTATGAAGGGAATAACGTCCTTGATTTGCTTCTCAACTTGGCCGCTATTGGCATATACAAAGACTACTGATTTGTGAACATTGATTTTTTTATACCTTAGATTTTACTATATTTCTTGATCATTTCTATGAGTTTTGTGGTTGAGTCTCTGGGGTTTTCTAAGCATAAGATCATATCAGCAGTAAAGAGCGACAGTTTGACCTCCTCTGCTCCTGTTTGGGTATCTTTTGTATCTTTCTCTTACTTGACTGCATTGGCTAGAACTTCCAGACTATCCAATGTGCTGAATAGCAGTGGTGATATTGGACCCCTTGTCTGATTCCAGTTCTTAGCAGAAAAGCTTTCGATTTTACTTCATTAAGTATATTAGCTGTGGGTTTGTGATAGATGACTTCAATACATTTAAGAAATGTGCCACCTATGCCTATTTTTTAGTCTTCTTGTTAGAAAAGGATACTGAATTTTGTTAAATGCTTTTTCTGCATCTATTGAGAAGATCATATGGTCTTTGTTTTCGCTTCTATTGATGTGGTAAATTACATTTATGGATTTGCATGTGTTAAACCAGCTCTTGACTACTTGGATGAAGCCTGCTTGATCATGAAGTGTAATTTTTTTAATGTGTAGCTGAACTATATTAGGTAAGACTTTGTTGAGTATTTTTGCATTGATATTTGTTAGGAAAACTGGTCTGTAGCTCTCCTTTTTAGTTGGGTCCTTTCCTGGTTTTGGAATCTGGGTGATGTTTGCTTCATAGAATCTGTTAGGGAAGGTTCCTTCCTTCTTATGTTTTGGAATAGATTCTGCAGTATAGGTACAAGGTCGTCTCTGAAGTTTTGGTAAAACCCCCATTCTAGAGAAGGTCCTACATCCAGAAAGGAAGGCAAGCTCAGAGAAGCCAAGAAGAATCTACACAAGCCTTATTGGGTTTCCTTACTCAGTTTTTTTACCATTAGATCACATGTTTTGTTTAATCTTATTTCTATAGATCTATCCACACTATGTTGAACTTGAGCATAAAAATGGACAATTTCCTTTGTGTCTTTAGGTCTTTATTAAAATGTCTCCTGTGTATACTCATTAAATAAATTTGTATATCTTTTCTCCAATTGATCTGCCCATTTCATGAGTTGGTTTTTCAGCAAACATTCTGAAGGCAAAGGGGAATTTTGCATTGGCAACTACACTGCTACAGCACTTTGGATTTCTAGCATTTTCATTGACTGTTGCAAAATTTCCATATCCTTCTTATACTATCCATCTGTTCCTCAATGCTGTCTATCTATTCCATTAAAGTTCTTAGCATATTTAAATTGCCTGTCTAATACCTTTAAAATCTGTGTCTGGTTATTATTCTTGTTTTGTCTCTTTAGACTATTTTTTTTTCTTGTTTTTTAACATGACTTGTAATTTTGGGTTGAAAGCCACACATGCTTTTATTTCTGATAAGAGGTGTTACTGTAAATGGGGCTTTTATTGTGAAGTTTATGTAACCCCATCTTGGCCGTGTTTGACGTTTGTTACAGATGCAGGTGTCAGACATTTCAGTGTCCTCTAGTGTCCTTGTTGTCTCTCTTTTGTCTTTGTCTTTTTCTAAGATTCATTTTTAAAAAGTTTTTTTTTTTTTTTTGTGCCACTCATTCATCTATAATCTCCTGTTGTTATACTGGAGTCTTGACAATGAAGTAGTAAGATGAGAATTAGGAAAGTTTTCCATTATCTTTACATTAAATCTTCTACTTTGTGTAGTCTGAGTCTGATCTTTGGGACTGTGAAAGAGAGAGATTACAAGTTGGTTTAATGCCTTCCCTCAGGTCAGATAAAGCTCAGTAGTCTTTTCCTTGGGAGAATAGGCCTTTGTTATAGAGAATGCTCTGAGCAATGACTTAATTTAAAAAAATAATAATAACTTTCCCCTTGCCAGAAACACGAATGGCTTTTTTAGGATCTTTACCATGAAACTATGGTGGGTCTCTAAGAAGTAAAATTCATGGAAATGTTGGGGCCGCACTTAGGATTAGACCCACAGGAGCTTCTCACTCTCAAGCTAATCTAAACTCAGCCTCCAGCAATTCATCAAAATTACTTTTTAATTGTTTCTACCTGTTTACAGATCCAGTAGTTTCTGCTCCAAGTAAGTTATGAGCTGATCTTGCTGTGAGTCTCTGTATTCACCTGTCTATCCAGATTTCCCAGTGGCAATTTGCCCTGTGACCTCAATTTTCTGAAGGGTCTGAGACAAGTCATTGATTTTTAGGTTGCTGAGTATTTTTTTCCTGTCATAAGAATGGAAGTGACAATATACACATTTTTTACATGTTCAGGTTGAAACTGGAGTTCTCATTTATTGAATTTTTCTTATATGTATTTACATCATGACATTAAGTTAAAAATTCTGACAATCTTGATGGTTTGAGTAAGGTTTCCCTTCTTAAAGATAGTTTATTAAAAATATTTATTTATTTTACTACGAATGATGGCAAAAGATTAATAATTTAGTGTCTGATGATTTCATGATCAATAGACATTTCCAAAGATCCCTGTCACTTCTTATTCTACTGACCACATTCTTCCTCTAAATTTAAAATCTACTGCTTGTTCTCAGAAATCCTTTTCAGTGGAAATCTCATCATTTATCTACTTTCCTTGGTTGAACAGTCACTCAAGTATTTTTTCTGAGAAACTTATGTTCCTTTCTTCCTTGTATTTCTCAATGTCTTTTTGAAGAAAATGTTTTCTGTGACTTCTTGTGGGCCATAGCTGTGTTGGCAGAGAAAGTTACACATAATCCGCCTGTTGTAATATTCCTTGTTCTTCAAATCACAAGAAAAAATTCTGGCATTTCACTTTTTAGCATAGTCACCAATGAGCACAACATTCAGTAATGTAACAATTAACAAATCAATTAATTAATTTAGATCTTTGTGTTGACACTTTGGTTTTAGAATCTCTAGTATCTGCATTTACAGCAACAGATTGAATCACCTCCCAAGCTCTATTTCTTCCTCTTGCTTCTACCTTCTTCAGAATCTACTGCCACTTTTAGTGTTTTATAGATAACTGATTAGAAAAATCTTGTAAGAGTGTATATTGCTGTGAAAACCATTTCTTGATTTTCTTTCTTAAGGGTTCCCTCTGTTATACCAGCTTCATTCTGATATTTTATTCTGTTTGAAAGTCTAGCAAGATTACATGTTGACGGTGTGACATGAGAATAATTTAATTTCCCTTGCAAGGTAGTCATCTCTGAAATATTTTTCACGGCGCCTTAATACAAGGTACGAACAGCTTCATTGCACAGAAGAGGAGGTTATTTAGCCTTAGTGAAATTTGTCAATTCAGGGGAAATTGAGTTATCTGGATTTTCCAAGATGTCTTTCATTTCATAAACACTAGAGAGTTATATTCTTCATCAAAAATGGTCTAATTTTCCTGTAAGGAATCTGGTAGGTATTTAAATGCAAAAAGTTTAGCAATTTACAAAATCAATTGTTGATCTTAACTTTTGGGTGTCTCGATGCTTTTGTAGCAGATAATAAAAGATTCTTTGGAGCGTTTATACAAATTTCATGATTCTCATATTACACCTTGATCTGAGAATTAAAAACTTTGAGAATTAAAAGGTATCATTACTTTTCTTTAAGCCTCCTTGCACAATTATTGTAAAAGCACAAACCAATCCCATACTTTTATGTAATTTATTTCAATAACCTCTTAATTCCTCCATAGCTTAACTGTCAACAATTATTTTATTCAAAGGAATTATAGGAAGTGCATTTATTTATTTTGCCACTGAATATCATATGTTAATGTCTCATACTAGTACCTATGTTAGCTGCATTCTTTCCTTTACAGGACCAACCCGACCAGATAATTAAAATTCCATTGCTTAGAAATGGAATGGGTCTTATAGTCCCATTTGTGTATGCTCTGCAACTTACTTATATAAGAAAAACTGTTCTTATATAACCTAGTTATGTAAGAAACTATAACTGAACTATAATGAGGTTATATAAGAAAAGTTGCTCTGTCTCATTTGTTATGTTAAAATATATCAGAGCTTGATACACAGAAAGTATGCAAGGATAAACTTGAGATTTCTCCTCCAGAAACATTACCCCAAGTTCAGCCAGAGATGTGATCTCTTGAGGAAACATTTGGTGTTGCCATTCCCACACAATGAAATGTGTTTATCTTTATAAATCCACTTTCTGTACCAATGGCTGCATCAGTTCCACTTCAGTCTCAGCAATGGAATCTCACAATTCCTGATGTTTATCAAATCCTGGGTTACCAACCATACTAGAAACTCAGGAATTGTTGTGCAAAGTCCTTGCCATCTGGTACTACTATGAAGAAAATTTTTGTGTGCTTGATTGCTGGGTATGTCGCATACCCATCTTTCTTTTTTAGGGGTTGCGAGAAATCAAATTCTAGTTTCTATTTGTGAAAGACAGTATTCATAGAAATGTCCTCGGTTATGGAACTATGTGTACTATTCAACAAGTCATCATACATATGAAAAATGTCAATTATGGCAACTAGCTACTCCCACTATTCTCACTCTTCTATGTTTATTTATTTTGATTTTTGAGTCACCTTTGCTTTTGTTCCACCTCTAGGGCAGGCTCTCACCGAGTCTTGTGCTGTTGACTGTTGTCATGACTGCTGGCTTCAGCATCCATTGCATATTTCATTATTGCTGGAAATTTGTCTTCTCTTTCTCTGCTTTTTTCTTTTGAGTAGACCCGATGTATGATCCCAGCACTAGCAAACTGTGCAACTAACAAGCAAATAGTAAGTGTGATAGGGAGATTTATTCACTGTGATTTTAGACTCTAAATGAGGATTGAGATTTTGATAATTTTGGGTTTTGAAAATTATACCCCTTTAAGAAGGATTTTAGCTTCAAGCCAGAATGAACAGTGTGAGAAGGGTAGCAGGATGAATAAAGGCACTAGCTCCGGGAAGCTGGCCTTGGTCTCTCCTTTGCAGGTGGTGGGCTGGCCACACCTGTCATTAAGGGAGATATTCAGGCGGGGAGCAAATAACAGAGTCAACAGTAGCAGGAGAGCTCAGCTGCCAAGAAGAGCATGCAATTACCTCTGCTCTCTACAGCAGGATTTCTTAACCAAAGAGTATTGAAAAATATACAGCCCAGGTCCCACTCCATCCAATGTGCTGATTTGGTAGGTCTGATTTGCTAAGGCACCCATAATTTATGAACAAAATTTTAATGTTTTATGTGATTCTGAGGTATACTTCATGTTTAAAAATATTGCTGAAATGAAAAAGAAGATACCTTTTTTTTTTTTTGGTGGGAATAAGAAAGGGAGAGTTGATATTTCATATTTGGTTGCTGGTCTACCAGGAAATTCAAGAATGAGAGTAATTGATATGCATGCCTAGGCTGTAATCTCAGAAAATTACATTGAGGTTGAAAGAAAAGCTATGCAAAGTTGAAGGCCATGATCAGAAAGAATTACAGCTCTACTTCTTCAATATTCTGGCAATCAAAATACTGAAATGAGCATAAAAATATTCGAATTCTAACCACATTGAACAGATTGAAATGGTTCTATACTCCTTTTGACTTATATAAGTTTGCTTTCCTTCCCTGCTTCTTTAGTTAAATTTCCTTGATTAACAGTATTTCTTCATAAAATAACTAGTTAAAGGCTAAAACTTTAGAAGGGAGACAGAATTTTTTGAGCAATCTTTTCAGATGATGACTAGTACATGGTGTATGTTATTTAACCATAGGGTGTATATGCTTCCTAATATTTTGAATGTGAATAATTCTATAAAGAAAAATATGAAGAGAAGCCAGGCATATACACACATTAATATAAAAAATATTATATTAGGGCGGTTCCTGTGGGCTCAGTGAGTAGGGTGCTGACCCCACATACCAAGGGTAGTGGGTTCAAACCCGCCCCCCCCAACTGCAACAAAAAAATAGCCAGGTGTTATGGAGGGCGCCTGTGGTCCCAGCTACTCAGGGGGCTGAGGCAAGGGAATCGCCTAAGTCCAAAAGCTGGGGGTTGCTGTGAGCTGTGATGCCACAGCACACTACCGAGGGTGATAAAGTGAGACTCTGTCTCTAAAAAAAAAAAGAAAATTATATTAGTATTTGATATTTCATCCTTTCTCTTTTTTGTTATCTTCCTTGATGTTCTAACCTATAAATTGCAAGTTAAAAAATAATTAGACAAACATTATTTATCACACCCTTCCCTCTAACAGCTCTTCTGAAAGTACATTTTATTTCTATAGGTATACTTTTCTACATTTAGATGTTACTGATTTTTTCTCTCCTAAAGAAATTAATAGGATCTTTATAGGAGGATTTTGAAACGTGAACAACAAAGACTGGAAGGTATAGATTGTAACCTCTGTGTATTGAGGGCAGAGTTAAGTTGATTAGCTATCTATTTTTGATTTGGGGGGAATATGTGTTTCTGTTGACCCCTTTTGTTCAGTGCCTTGTGGGTGAAGCTGCCAAGTTTTTAATCTTATGTGTTCTATCACTGTGTCTATTAGAGATGTAATCACTCAACTGTCAAATCTATTTTGAAAAGGATTTTGGAGAGAGAATACAATGATTTATTCCTCACTTTTCTAAAATGATCTTTTCTAAAGATCGCACTACAAGCATACACAGGGGATAGTGTAATACAATCTCTGACAGCATTAGTTTGCTAACCTTATCCAATAAAGAGATTCTTCTGACAAAGGTTTATTGTATTACCTCATCTCATGGTGGTTTTGCACTCTTTGTAAAAAATATCACCTGCTCAGAGAAATATAAAGACAATAATATCCTTGAAGGGTAAAGAGAAATATAAAGACAATAATATCCTTAAAGGGTAAACATGTATTCCAGTGTTTTCTGGGTAACGTGAGCAATGCATCAGGCATATATTGCTCTCACACCTTCAGTCTGCCATCATACGTAATACACAAATGCATACATTTCATTGAACGTAAAGTGCAGAATATTATCAACCCACTCCAACCAAGAATGTTTACTTGTAAAGATTGGCACAGATTTCCAGCCAACTCTATCCCTGGAGCATCAGGCACTGTAAATTAGCAATGTCATGGAATGTAGGAAAAGTGAGAAAACATAAAGACCATGAAAAGTAGAAAATTCTAGTTGATTTGCGCAGACAAGAAAATCAAATTCAATCTAAGAAATAATAACAAGGTTGTGGTGGTGCTTTTTTGTTGTTGGGAATTCATTGAGGGTACACAGAACCAGGTTACATTGTTGCTTTTGTTAGATAAGGACCCTCTTATATTTATGTCCTGCCCCCAAAAGTTGTACCACACCCCTTGACGCCCCTCCATCCCCTCCATCCTTCCCTTTCTCAGCTCTCCCCACCTTTTAAATCACCTAGAAGAAGCTTCATGGTGAAGCTTCCAGAATGTTAGCTAATATTGTAAGATTCTGAATCTGTTGTTCTGAAAGCCTACTGTTCACACCACACAAAGTACGATGGATGAGCACGTAACTCCTGACACAAGAACAGAAGAGATAGCAAGTTATTAGTCACTTAAAAACTGGAGCGAGGAGGCCACTGCACGCTGTTAGAGGGCCACACAGTGTTTGACTCAGAAACAGAGTGAACAGGGCCGTGGGAGGCAGACTCTGGATTAACAAGAAGGGGAAGTAGCTTTTGATTGACACAGACTTTTTTGAATAATTTTCCTGGCTGGCAAAGAATGTAAGTCCACTGCTCAGGGGTAAGCAGGCCCTGTGCCTGGTCTTGGTAGTAAAAAGGGTCATTTGGCTGAGGAAACTTACCTAGGGACAGAGAAGAGAAAAACTGGTGGTTTGGCCAAACTGGTGGTTTAACACTTTCCTGCTTTTTCCAGATGTCAAAACAGCACTTAATACTGGATTTTAATTTCAGGCCTCAGTCACACTTTTTGAATAAATCTAAAGTTATTATCATATTCACATGATTCCTTTCTCATTTCTCCAAGAACATACCCGGTGAATACCACGTGAAATTGTATTAACCCATGAAGAACTTAGGTTTTAAAATTTATACTTACCTCAGGGCGGTGCCTGTGCCTCAGTGAGTAGGGTGCTGGCCCCATATGCAGAGGGCAGAAGGTTCAAACCCAGCCCTGCCCAAAATGCAGCCAAAAAAAAAAAATTAATAAAATTTATGCTTACCTCTTTTTTCATCATTAATTTCTGCAATAAAACTTAGTTTCACTTCAATCTTATGTGCCGTTCCCATGGAAAAACAGTTACTATTCACACAAAACTTATACTGTATCATGCAGCAACTTGTTGCTTTCCCATAAAATAGATAAAGAGAAACTACAAGTTTGGGTTTAAAATATCCAGTAGCTTATATTCAACACAGGTGAGTTAAGTAATGGCTTTCTTTTTCTTCAGTCTCTCTAGTAGAACAACACTAGCATGGTTGATATTTTATAGACATTTAGTCCTATTCTTCAAACTCCTTCCCACTCTCTTTGCTAGTTTAATTAGCATTATTTCTTTGTAAAACAATCAGTTTCAGAACAAAAAACTTCCCTGAAAATCATATATTATCGAATTAAATTATTATCTAATACTTTAGGTAAAATATTTAAAACATTAGATAAAATATTTTAGATATAAATTAGTTAAAAGTAATTCAAAACTGAAAATATGTTTAGTGAGGCAGTGGTGACCGTAGCTCAGTGGGTAGGGAGCCGACCACATACACCAAGGCTGGCGGGTTTGAACCCTGCCCGGTCCAGCTAAAACAATGACAACTGCAACAAAAAAAAATAGCAGAGCATTGTGTCAGGTACCTGTCATCCCAGCTACTTGGGAGGCTGAGGCAAGAGAATTGCTTAAGCCCAAGAGTTTGAGGTTGCTGTGAGCTGTGACGCCACAGCACTCTACCAAGGGCAACAGCTTGAGACTCTGTCTTAAAAAATATATATATATATATATATTTAGTGAGAACATATAACATCACCATGATTGATTCACCACAAAAATTTTGGATGTTACACATTAGAAACTACTCAAGACATGGGCAGTAGTTCATGGCATTCCTTTTTTAAAAATACACCTTCACTATGCTGTAGGTGTGAAGAGAATTTTACTCAGTGTATTCAAGTATCCACGCAATTGAGCTATATTATATCATGAATACTTCATTGCAATTTCAAGGAAATATAATAGCTTTTCCTGGTAGGTTGCTAAGAGTGTGTTAGTAGCAGAAGTTCTAGAGTTAAGCACATAAATGAATTCTCCAAGAATAACTCTTGTCCTTGAAATTAACAACCTGACCAGTACATATACTCTTCTACCTGAATTATGTTATTTTAAAAATTCTATAGAATGCTGATTTTAAAGGCACCCATACCCATTAAAAAAAAAATTACTCTAGCCCTAATGCACTTCAAATATGGCAGAATTTGTACTATAATGTTGATGTGGCAAGAGATGATACCCATTTTACTAGTTTCCTGTGTTATAATTTTTCTAAAAAACAGTAATTTAAAAAAACATAGCACATGATTGTTCTATATAATTAGTAATAGAGTTTAAGAACTTTACTATAAAATTGAATTTGCAATATTATTTCAGTTGTCATACTGATTAGAACAGAAAACCAAAGTTGAATTGCTTTAAACAATAATGATTTCTCATTGGCACATGTCATTGAAATAGCCCAAGTTTCATGTGGCTGAAACCCTGAAATCCTCACGAGTCACTGAGGGGACGGGATACTTTCACACCTGTTATTCTTCATGGTCTGTCTTATTCTTAGCCTTGATAATGGGAACAGAAACCTTGACCTCAAGCTTCCTTGTACATTTCCAGAAGGGAAATTTTCTTTCTAAGCCATAGTCCCTTTGGACGGAGATTTACTCTTACTGAGCCAATTTAGAGTA
The DNA here is from genome assembly GCA_963574655.1 of Perodicticus potto. Taxonomy (NCBI): domain Eukaryota; kingdom Metazoa; phylum Chordata; class Mammalia; order Primates; family Lorisidae; genus Perodicticus; species Perodicticus potto. The sequence goes on along the minus strand of CAUYRH010032458.1, from coordinate 51,282 downwards.
TGTGGACAATCACTGCATGAATCACGTTGGTCAGAGAACGTCTGGTATTCCTGATGCAAATCGGAGGTTCTTCTTTATCTTTATGACTTTGCCTAGAGGAATGGTACTGCCTTGACTGGCTTAGACCATCAAGGACATGTGGTAGTGTCAAAAACTGATTAGATAAAATTGAACTCAAAGATGACCACAGTATCTTCAATAACAGGGATGAAACTTTGTTAAGTTGTATGCCAGAAGTTCTTCAGGAAATAGCAATAATGTTAATTATAATTTTTTCCCAAATACTATCAACTAGAATATTCATTCTGTGCATTTTTAGAAGAGAACTTGTCCTGTCCACACATTGAGGTAAATAAATTTGTTAATGTAGATGCTTTTAATAGATAGCATTTTTAAAAAACAACTTTCTGTTATTCAGAAAATGTATATTTCACAAGTAAAGAAACTTTTACAGGGATTAATTTTTTACTGTATACTTTTCCATTGAACTAATATAATTGAATATAAGACAATTTGGAAATATTGAAATTAGTAAAAAATAAAATTAATATCACAGTTAATTTAGACTCTCTGAATTCAATTTAACATTATCTAGTGTATTTTTCTTCAATCTCATTCTTCTATGTACAAATATAATTACAAAATATTAAAAATTTTTGTAACCCCAAGATATAGCTCTTTTCTCAGGTTGTGGTTTCTTCACTCATAATATGAAATCATAAGTATTTTTCCTTGTCATTAAATATTCTCTCAAGGCCTGTTTCACCAGTGAATATAGCAGTTGTCAGATTTACAATTGTGTATTTACCATCTCCCCTATTGTTTACTTGTCATTCTTACTATGATGATTAATATTATACAGGATCAAAGGGCCCTAGATCCCTAACTTTTGACAAACTGTAGATAGTGGAGAACATTGTCTTTGTAAAAACCTGCTGAAAAATCACTGACCTGAGGCAGATTAATTAATAGGAGGAAAGGGATGTAAAGGTAATTAATGCATACACAGGGGACCTTCAGAATCAGAACTAAAGGATATAGGGAAATTGTGCATTTTCATGCTTAGGTTCAACAGAGTATGGAAAGCCATGTAGAAATATGATCAGGATAATAGCGTATACTCTTACACTAACAAACTGACAGGGGAGAACCCACAAGATCAATCTATCAAGAAATTAGATACGTTTTGTCCTCTCTGAGCTTACATTCCTTGCTTCTGGGTGCAGGGTAGACCTTTCTGGAAGGGGGATCTTATTACTGACAGTCAAATAAGATAGGTCAGATAATTATTCTACCATACGGCCATTTTTTTTTTTTTTGTAGAGACAGAGTCTCATTTTATTGCCCTCGGTAGAGTGCTGTGGCATCACAGCTCACAGCAACCTCCAACTCCTGGGCTTAGCTGATTCTCTTGCCTCAGCCTCCTAAGCAGCTGGGACTACAGGTGCCCACCATAACGCCTGGCTATTTTTTTGTTGCAGTTTGGCCGGGACTGGGCTCGAACCCACCAACCTCGGTATTTGGGGCCCTCACCCTACTCACTGAGACACAGGCACCTCATATGGCCATTTTTTTTTTTTTAAATAGAATAATGTTAGATTTTGTGTGCCTTTTGGTAAAAGGGGTTCTGGCTTTTCTGGCCCAACTTAGGGAAGAAGGATTCTAGTTTCTCTGGCTAGCCTCAGGGTAGAAACAGACTGACAGGCCAGAGGATGAGTGAGGTCAGAAAACTGTTGTTTGCATGGTCTTCATTTCCAGATACTGTTTTCATCAACTGCACCTGACATCCTTAGTCTTTAGTCTTTGTTCATGCCCTTCATTATTCACTACTTTAGGGGTTGTTTTTCTGTAGAAATGCCATTACTATTTTATAAATATATCTTTCCAGTTTTATTTTTTCGGCTGTTACTCTGAACACTTTGCATCTTAGTACCAATCCCATTGAAACATAAATACTGTAGTGGCCCTGTTTTTAGCCCTTTTGATTATGATCTGTAACAATTTAATAATTTCAAAATTCACCTCTTGGCTATGATAAATGACAATTTATCAGATACATGCCGATGCTTATAATTCTTTGTGATTTTAAGGTTAAAAACCAAAGGCAAAAATTGTATAATGTTAAACATTTACCATGGAACCTACTGACCTGTAGGGAACATCAAGGGAGGACTTTGGGAGAGGAAAACGTAGTAAGGAAGTTTGATAATGTTACAATCAATGGTGTTGTGGAGCATTTTAACTTTAAACAGATTATCACTGGCTCAAATCAACAGCTGGGTTTTATAGTTCTACAGTTTTCTTCTACATGGAAGAAAAATAAAATCTTATTCTTTTCATAACAAGGGCATATTCTTTAAGCATCTTAGTTTTCAAAACATATCTTATAGTATATCAGAGTTTAATCTTTTAAAATGATGCATAACATAGTGAAAGCTTTTGATGGACAAACCAGAAATGAATCAAAAGTGGAAAACATTATTTTATGTGACAAAATAATATCATTGGTTACATTCTTACCATATGCTCAGAAGAAATAAGAGTATACTGTTTTGGAACTTAAGAAAAGGTTTTGTTTACATTTTGAATACATATTCCAGCCCATCTTTTCATTGGGTGAGATTTAATATTCCATTCATTCCATGCTTTGGGATAAAACAGGACAGTTTTATTCTTCTGCCTCTTTCAGCATTAAAATAGGCTGAAGGAATAAATAAAATACTTTGTTAAATTTCAAGAGAAAATTCGATATCTATTGTCATTTTGAATGGCGAGACATTTATCTTACAAGTTCATATGGTGAAGTGAAAATAGAAAGCAAACCTGGTTACCAAATATGGACTTGTCAATTGTGAGAAAGATACCCCCCAAATATAAAGGAAAATAATTGTAATTATCTGTGTTCAATATGGAAATTAATCTGTCCAAATTGCTTTTTTTGTTTCCCCAGCCTCCTGTCCTTCTATCTGAATGAAGCAGGTACTTATAATTACATGCAGAGGTGCACAGGGTTCTCCTTTCTCCCTGATACCGAGCTTTAATGAATTTCATTATTCTTTTTTAATTTACATACTCTTGCAGAATAAAGATTCCCAAATCATTAACTAATTTGATAAGTCTGAAATACCAATTCAATTGTCTGGTCCCCTGAGATTTTCAAATATCTTGTTCAAACACCTCTTAACTTAGTTTCTTAATTAGATACACTGTGATGGATGGGCTTTTATAGCACAGTCTCCCAGGGACAGTGAATCAGTCTAATTTTTATGACAATTTAAGAGACTTAGATTAAAAGTCATTTAAAACAATCAAGTTGGAGTTTGTGAAGAAATAGTCAGGGTTTCATGAATATGTGTTAAAATTATGTCTAAGAAATGTTAAAAATGCTGACCACATTCTGCGTGAACAATAAATATCGCTCCATGAGATTTAAAAAGATGTTATTTGGTTATAAGGTAAATACTACTTTATAAAGATATCAGGTTTATAGAGAAAAGAATTATGACATTAGGATTTGTAATAAACCATACTGTAAAAACTACTGAGATTTTTAAAGGGTTTATTTTTTCTTTTAGACTTTAGAGGAGTTACAGATATTTTTATATATTATTTCTATTATTTTGATATTTACATTTATATACAATAAATAAAAAAATGCCCATGTTAAAAAACAGCACCGAGAAAAATTTTGCATATTTTGCTAAAAGTTATCTATATAATAAAATGATATTGTCACATGCATGATTTTGACACTGTAATCAATGCAAAATATTAGAATTCTATTTTATAGATCACGATAGATCATGTTTTAGAAAATAATATTTAAACATTGTAGGAATTTTATGTATTTTAAAAACTTTATTTTTGTTAATAAATTTAGTTCTCTGAGAGAAAAACAAGAAGTTATATATAATTTCACTTTCCACAAACTAATGAATAAAATGCACTTAAATGTTATAGTACTAATAATTTTAGAAAGACATTAGAAATATTAATTTCGTCGTGTTATGTCATTTTATGAGGGCCTGGCATGGAGTAGGTACTCAGTATTCATGGGCTGGATGATAGAATTCTAAAGTACATTTTCATCATGAGGTTATCGACTAAATTATTCATATTTTCAGTCCAGCGAGGAATTATACTGGCAGTTAAGTGATGCATTTATACTTTAAAAAGCAGAATGATTAAAAACAAGAAATTAAATAAACATTAATATTCTCACACATTTTTATTTGGCATAATATAAGGACCTATAAACTAATTTTTATAGTATGAATTCTTTGGTATGTAACTACAGGATAAAATAATTAGTGTTGGGTGATGACTCTAGTTGAAGTGATAATTTTTATAATAAAGCCAATTAACTAGTGGGCATTAGTTTAAAGCAACTATGTTTGGAACTTCTAGAAAGGACCTGTTAGGAACTCTTTGATAAAACAGAATGGTAAGGTGGTAAAAATATCAAACTGGCATCAGGACTTGAGGTTAAAGTTTCTCCCATTTATTAACCTTGCACAATAATTTGAACTTTGGGACATTAGCTTCTTTATCTGTAATCTACTCTAGAAATCTTTTGACTAGCATTGAAATGGTATAAAATTTCCTATCCTTTTAGATTTAAACTATTTATTCATTTTAGAAGTGGTTTTCCTGTAGAAAACTTAGAGTTGTGTATTTTTCACACTATGATAATGTATTCCTTGCTCCCTGAGTTTAAATTATTTATATGTGGGTTAAGTTTAAATATACCATCTGCCTTTTGTTTTCTACTTTTGCTTTTATTCTGTAGTTTTGTTTTTTTTTTCTCTTTTCCCGCCCTTATTGGGATTAATCTAATACCATTTCATTACAACTATTGGCTTCGTAAATATATCTGTTTTTTCTTTTTTTATGGTTTTATGATATAAAAATGCATTTTATGAAATGCCTTTTTTTCTTTTCAAGTAAATATGATAGTATAACAATATAAATTAAAGACTAATAGTAATATCAAAGTTTAAACAATTAAAATTTTTTATTTCATAATTTTGAAACTTTTATTTATAGAAATCATTCTAAATTACATTGCATTGGTTTTGAGAAAGTTTTGACATCCTTGTATTATTACCTTGGGAAATGATAGAAACATTGATGTGCATATTTTCACAAATTCCATTTTAAGGCAGCAGTAACTATTCAGTACACAAATCATTTTATTATATATGTAGATATATTTTAATACTTTGCTTTCTATTTCAGGGTAAATAAATGTTTTCTTTCCATTTTAGGTTCACAACTGAGTCTCCAATAACAAAAGATATATTAGCAAGAGGAAGTCATAAAAATTTATTTACTATAAGTTTTAAGTGACACAGGAATCTTAGGAACTAAAGTCCAAAGAAACAAGTGAACATGTATTTTTATGCATAAGTTGATAAGTATACAGTTGTAAAGAAATATGACTGCAGGACAAAAGGGTATGATCTAATCATAATAAATTATTGGGAACACAGAAAGGCTTTTTTGGTTGTTTTTTTTTTTTGTTTTTTACAGACAGAGTCTCACTTTGTCACCCTTAGTAGAGTGCTGTAGCGTCACAGCTCACAGCAACCTCCAGCTCCTGAGCTTAGGCGATTCTCTTGCTTCAGCCTCCTGAGTAGCTGGGACTACAGGCTATTTTTCTGTTGCAGTTTGGCTGGGCTGGGTTTGAACCCACCACCCTCAGTATATGGGACCAACATCCTACTCACTGAGCCACAGGCACTTCCCCAGAAAGGCTTATTTGTTCGTATTGTTTTCTGTGTCCCTGTGTCTACAGAGGTAAGGATGTTACTTTCCTCAGGGTACAGGGAAGACGTGACTAGAATGACACTCAGGGAAGAAGGGTGGGAGAAGGACTGAAAGTGACCTTCGTAGGTTTTAAAACTTGCTTTAGTAGAGAAGAACAAGGAGAAGGTCACTTTCCTGTCTCTGATGCTCTCTCAACTGTCATGGTGCTATATTTTGGGGTAGTATGTTCTGGACCCCATAACTATCAAAATTTTTAAACATCATGTTTTCTCACAGGTCTACTTTTAAACAAAATTTATTTTATTCTAAATAAAACACCACAAAATCATGCAGTAAACTTCTGACCACTTTTGCTGGGTATAACATATTGATTATAGCAATCATCAAAATTATTTGGCACATAAAATTCTTGTCACAGATAAAAGTTGCACAAAGCCAGACCAGTGCTGTGCTCAGGTTTGTACAATTGAAAGCGATAAGAGCTAGTGATTAGACACTGAAAGAATATGAATACCCAAATGTGCATTAGACTGAAACACAGGGAATGACATTAAGAGCGCAGAATTAGGAAGCAGAATGAATGCTGAACACTCTTCAGCATTGTCAAGAAAGTCCCTAAAATATTCTCTCTGTGGGACATTTATAGTAATTGCTAGCCTGTACTAATGGAATAACAATGCATAAAAGTCATAAGAAAAAGGACAAAAGGTGCAACTTACCAGAAGATATATGCTCAGTATGCAAAACCCCAAGAAAAATTTGGCCCCCCCTTCGTGTTTGAAAATGTAGCACATCAATCTATGAATGGGGAAACAAAAAGCAAATATTTTAGAGAGTGTTTCCTTTACACAGATAAAGCAAAGTCACAAGAAAAAGAATTTCATTTGTTACTATTTTCATATGGAACACTATGAAAGGGAAGTAGAAAATAAAAAAGCTTTTGTAATTTATATATTAATAAGAAGCGTACCTCCCAACCACTTAGGTCTTTGTATTTTAAAAGAAGCTCATCTTTGTATAAAGCAGTGAGATATAGCATAAGAAATATTGATAAGATTTATCGTTTTTGTAAGTGGAAAGAACAAAATAATAAAAAATAACATACATTGACATAAATGTTGAGCATTTTTCAGGAAATGGAAGATATCATTAATGACTTTATTCCCATCATCTGTGACTTTATTTGTGCATGTCTGAAAAAATATATAACCAGTCCAGGCAAATGAAAAGTGGATGGTTACTGGTGACAGAAGCGGGTTACTAATGTAGTTGAATTCACTACATGCATTATGAAAATCACTAGGGTGCTTTTGTGCTTGGAGTTTTGATATCACCACAGGAAAATGGGGCATCAGAAAATGTGTCAAATGTTGAAACAATTTCTTTCTGCCTTTCATCTGGTTTTATCACAAAGTTTGAGGATGCTCAAAGCATACATTAAAATATAGGAATTCTTACTCTATTCTGACTTTACTCTGTTTCTTCCTTAAGGACAGGAGTTATAGTCCATTGCATTTTATTACATATCATTTCAATTGAATCTGCTTTTGTTTTTCCCTGCTATATTTGTAAGCTAGTGCAATAATTGACTAAATAACACTCATTTTACATCACAGTAACACTGACACCTGTCCATCTCTTTCCTGACAACAGTTCTCAACCTGTGGGTCACGACCCCTTTGTAACAATGAAAATACACTGCGGCATTAGGAAGGTTGAGAACCACTGCAAGAGATAAAACTCTGAGTAGAATCAACCTGTGTTTCCTGTAGAATTTTGAGGAGTGGGTGAAGGCCATTTAAAAATGTATTTGAAAAATATGAATAATCTAAGTAAGTCAATAAATGCAACTTGAAAGAGCATTATAGCATTTCGCAAACATTTAAAAACATTAATAATTTCCAGTATGAACTTTGTCAAAGAAAATTATCAGAATCTATCAAAGTTTCATACATTTTATGATACAGCACCTCCACTCCCATACCTAGAAGTGTTTTATACTCAAACACTCAAGAAGCATTTAGAATACATTTATTTCGGCAAAGATGATACTAGCCAAAATTTATTTGTTTGGTTTTTTGCAGTTTTTGGCTGGGGCCAGGTTTGAACTGACCACCTCTGGTATATGGGGCCTGTGCCCTACTCCTTTGAGCCACAGGTGCAGCCCACTAGCCAAACTTTAAATGACATAATTAATCTGTAAAACTATATGTGACTATCTAAGCATAATTATAAATAGTGAGAACATTATACAAATAAGACAAAATATTTTAATGAAATAAGAGTGTATTATTATGTCTTATTAAAAAATACTATGCCAAAAATACTCAGAGTTAGTATGAGAAACTATGTTTACAGAATTGTATTTCTAACAATCTGCCATTCCTTCACTCTTACAACATTAAGGGCAAAGTTTTTTTATTCATTCATTTCATTACCTATTAACTTTTAACAGATATTTATTATAGGCACTAGGCTAGATGCTGCTCATGAAAGATAAATTTACTTTTGTTAGTTTTACTTGGTCTTTTTCAGAGTCTTGGCTAGTACAATTGGTGCTTTTATGCAAATATAAGAACAAAGAGGGAACTTTTCCTGAAGTCTTGCAAAAAGGCACCTGTTTTGATATTTCAATGAGAAAAAAGCCATCTTCTTTGGGGTGATTAAGCCACATCACATAGGACACACGTTTGGCAAGGAATGGAGGGTCCTATGATCTTTGCTCCTGTGGCCAGGCACTGTCACTTACAGGACAAAGTAACAAACTCATTCAGAGAAGCTAGAACTTGGAAAATATTGCTGAAGATGTAGAGATGTGATTGGATCAATTTACTTATTTTTAATAACCTTACTTATATACACTAAAGTGGGCAAATGAATTCCTAAGTCAATTACAATCTCATTTACAAATCTGTGTAACATAGAGTCTGATTTTTCACCATCATTCAAGCAGGTAACGTAATGTTGTAAAAAACGTAAGAAATGCCTTTGCTCCAGATTGGCGCTGCTGAAGAGCAGAGAGCGTTCATGGACAGTTCATTTAGAGTTCAGGAAAAGTGTGTAGGCATCAGAGCACGGGTTTAATCATGATGGTAGAGTTGGACGGTACTTGTGGTCAGATAAGAACAATTTTATTGTCACCTTTTAACTTATTACACTAATTGTTAGGGAGCATATTTTGGCAAAATTGACTCTATACTCTATTTTCTTCCCTTCTTAGCTGTTGTAGTCCATGCATTATGAATTTGATAATGAGCAAATTGTGTTGGGTGTTGAGGAGGTAGGAAGGGATACAAACATTATCCTCTTCCAACCATGTTTACTTTTTATTCTGACTTCTTTGACACCCTTTTCAGGTATGTTTGCTAAAGTTTTTTTAATTAGAAAAGTACTTCTCTTTTATTTTATTTCGATTATAAGTCAGTAATGCCACTGAATAACTGATGATGCAGAAATAGTAAAAGATCAAAAGAATATTTACTGCAGAGAAGGAAATCAATAACTGTTTCATTGGTAAAGAGATCCCATTTTAGAAATCAATTATGGTTTGATCTGCAACCACAACTAGGCCTTCATTGACTTGAAATCCCTAATTAACCTATAGGAATACTGCTACTTAGTGATTTAATCACTGGAAAGAGGTACTTGGAAAGAGCTTGGAAAACAAGCTTCCTTTCCTTGCTGTGTCTTTGACAACTTATTAAGAGAAAGTTTTGCATTTATATAATCTACAAAAGGATTTATCCTGAGGCACCAGAATTACATTTTCTAATTAATTTAGTCATCAGTAGACATAAAATCAGTCAATGATTTCATAGGTAAAACATATAAAAGATACCCCGAAGGGGTGTTCCATGGAATCGGAATCTGGAAGAAGCCTTTTAAAGGTATCATTTTATATAATTGTATGATTTGTATTGAAATTCTCTTGAAAATGAAATCTTATAGAATGATGATGACTTTCAAGTACCACTAAGATTGAAAATTTGTAAGGGATTGAGTAATTAAAGTTCAACACAAATTAAGAAGTAAATTCAGGTTAAAGGATTCAAAGAGTTTAATAATTGTATCTACTAAATCAAGTTACTAGATGGGAAAAAAGCTATAACAATATAGCTGATAAAAAATTTTTTTTTAAATAAATAGCTCTTTTTATTTTGGGGAGAATGGCTTTAATATCTGTAGCAACTGTTACACAATTCTCCATGAGAGCAGAAGACTCTGTAGAAGTTTGGATCAGATATTACCTTTGATTTATTTTTAAGTTCATTAGAACATTCTATGATGGTTAAGTTCTTTGTTTTTCTCAGAAGATTTATTCTTACTGTACATTTTATCATTTTTCTTCTTCTTCTTCTTTTTTTATTCTTGGGGGTTCATTGAGTGTACAAAGAACCAGGTTACACTGATTGCATTTGTTAGATAAAGTCACTCTTATAGGCTCAGTTCCTGTAGCTCAGTGAGTAGGGCGCTGGCCACATACATCAAATCTGGCGGGTTTGACCCTGGCTGGGGCCTGCTAAACAACAATGAAAATTGCAACAAAAAATACCCAAGCATTGTGGTGGGCACCTATATTCCTAGCTACTTGGGGGTGCTGATGCAAGAGAATCACTTGAGCCCAAGAGTTTGAGGTTGCTGTGAGCTGGGATGCCTCAGCACTCTACCCAGGGCCACTTAGTGAGACTCAAAAGAAAAAATAAAATAAAAAATAAAGTCCCTCTTATAATTGTGTCCCATCCCCAAAAGGTGTGTCACACACAATAAGCACCCGCACTCCTTCCTGCTTCCCTCCCTCTGGTCTCCCCTCCCCCATCTCCCACCACGTACTAGGTCATTTAATTGTCCTCATATCAGAATTGAGTACATAGGATTCTTACGTCTCCATTCTTGTGATGCTTAACTAAGAATAATGTGTTCCTCTTCCATCCAAGTTAATGAAGCTCGTAAGATTTAAAAGCTATGGTTTCTCTTTAAATTTACATGACTAAAAAGATAAATAAAGAACCAAAGAGTTTTGGCATTTCTTTTAATATCATTCTTTACTGAAACTATGATAGACTACAAAGTAATTGGTATGGTTTCTAATATTCTATATTTTTAAATTTTAAATTGCACATGAACTTTTGGAGACCCTTTATGTGTATATTAATATGAGTGTGCACATGTGTGGTCGTGCCTATATGTATAAAATCACAGTACCAAAATAAAATCAGTCCTGACTTAATTTTGTACATCCAAATTAAAAATACTTTAAACAAAAGTTAACATTTATTAAGCATTTATACATTCTACATATTTTGTGCAAATGGAATCCTATGATCAATTTCACATCAATATTATCAGCTTCATGTTAAATATAAGGTGTCTAAAAAATAAAAGAAATTAAGTAACTGCCCAGGATTACACAGTGAGCAAAAGGCTCTGTGAAAACCACATGCAGGCCAGCATGGTGGCTCACACCTGTAATCCTAGCACTCCAGGAGGTCAAGGCAGGAGGATTACGCAAGCTCAGGCATTTGACACCAGCTGGAGCAAGAGCAATACCCTGGTTCTACTACAAATATAAACATTAGCTGGCTGTTGCAGTGGCCATCAGTCATCCCAGCCACCTGGGGAGGCGAAGGCAGAAAGATTGCTTAAACCTAAGAGTTTGAGGTTGCTGTGAGGTAGGCTAATGCCATAGCACTCTGTCCTGGGCAACAAAGTGAGACTCTGTCTGAAAACAAACAAACAAGCAAAAAACTCCATGCAGAAATTGAGCTCCAGCCGCCGAATTATTTGTTGTAACCACAGTACAGTGTTACTTCTTAGCATATTACAATAGTGCTATTTTTTATAGGCAAATACATTATTAATGAAAACGCCTTTGACGTGGACTTCCTCCTCTCACTTTCATAAATTATGAAACACTGTATAACACCACAAAGCAAACTGCTGAAACCCTTTAAATTTTATTTTCATTATTTCCCAATAGAACGAGATATTTCGAAGGAATCTCTAACTGAATTATTTCTAATACTGTCAAGGCATTTTATCCACACAATATAGATGTAGACTGAAATAAATAAATTTCTACTTTTTGATGTCCTACTTGAAGGAAGACAAAGTTTTCTTTTAAGCAGTATATTTGGATGATGGGGAGCTCTAATAACTCTCTTGTTATGAATTTCTTATGGTCCAAGCCTCTGCTATGTCATGGAAGTTTACAAGTTGCTAAAAGAATCTGTCGTCTACTAACAGATTCTCTCTCTCTCTTTCTCTTTCATTTACTTCTCCCTCTATCCTTTCTCTTCCTTTTCCTTCATCTTTCTCAAATTTTTTATACTTTTTCTTTGTTTTTTCTTTCCATTTCAGTTTAAACTGCATGCAGAATATTACAGAAATTTCTATGATGATACTACCGAAGTATTCAACTTTGCTTTAAGGTGTAATTGTTATATGGAAATATTTTACAAAAGCTAGTTCTGATGCTAATATCTTTATATTTTTAAAATAAATTTGATATTTTGATAGGCGTTTTCTTGGTTATTTTATAATATACCCTACTAAATAAACATTTTCAAAGAAGAAAAATACCATTGCCAAGGCTTCAGAATTGGTCACTAAACATGAAACAGCTCTCTCCTTGTTCGTCAGCCTGGGATCTACAGTGCTTGCTCTAAGGGCGCTAGAGATAAGCTGAATCAACAAAATATCACATTACTGTCTTGATCTAGGATGATGTTAACAAAGATATATATGAAATTTCTGTCATAGAGTTAAATGGCCCGTGCATTATTCAAATAGAGTTAAGCTCAAGTTAGTATGTCTTATTGTATATAGTAGTTTGGGGGGGGGGTCAATGAGGGCTTGCCTGTGCCAAAATATTTCCATCAATGCTTTTCCTCAGGCCCTAAAATTAAAGATATTATTCTCAGAGTTGAAGATTTATAAGTTTTGAAAAGTCTTCATGTCCCAATACTCGTTAAAAACACCGAATTTCATTCTTCAATAGACAACATGGACTTTAGTATGTACCATATGAGATGGACAGCTGGTAGATTACAGAAGACTCTAAGAAAATTTAGAAAGAAGTAGCACACAGAAAGGACAGAAGGGGGGGCAGAGACAAGTTTCATTATGTTCATCACACTTTTAATTAGAGCTGATTTAGTTTAGTTGCTAGTCTTACCTCATCTCTATTTATTCTCATTGGAGAATAACATCATTCATTCTAGAGAATGTATAATTAATTCCATTGCTCTCTAACTCACAGTCAATACCAGATGTTTTTCTAAATTGCATCTCTTGTTTGAAATGTTCCAGTATTCCCAAAGATTCCTTGCTTGAAAGCCGACTACCTCAATGACAGAGCATTCAAAGGCCAACATCTTTGTGTGTTAGGCTTCCTCTCATTCAGTTATATCTGTGTATCCAAGTTTCCACATTAATTTACTGATTGATACCATTAGTCACTCATTTCAAAAACATATTTTGATATAGAATATGCCACTGGAGAAGCTAAACTAGACATTTAATTAATTAAATGGCTCAAGAATTGGTAATTGGGACCCAGATTCCATGTTTGATACAGTCTATCCGTATATGTATTCACAATACATTATCCTCTGTCTCTATATCCACAGAGATACATAGATAGTGACAGATTTTCGAAGGTGTGTGTGGATCAAAGTACAATGATAAGTTTTTATGTCATCTAAGCCATTTTGTGACTCAGATTAAAAAGCATGTGTTTCTTTTTTGATGTTAATTACTATCCCTGCCATTCATGTGAACTTTCCTATAATACCATCTGTCACTAATGCATTCCTGCTCAACATCACTAAGCAACTAACTCTAATTAATTTAATCTAATAATTTAACCCTCGATGCTGTGACTAGTGACTAATGCAATCTTGACATATAGACTAACAATCCTAATTACTATTAGGCTTTTCCTAGACTCGTGGAATTTTAAAACTAAACAGCTACACATGTTCTTAGATAGCATCTCCCCTAACCACACACTAAAACATGGAGATAATGGGGTTCAAAGGGGTTTTCCTGAGATTACTTGGTGACAGGGCAAGACTATAGGTCTCAATTACCAATTCTTTAGCCATTTAATTAATTAAATTTCTAGCTCTTAGTAGTTCATTACTAGTTTCTATGGAGATTTTAAATGTTGTGGTTGTTTGGAATGGGTGTTGAAGAAGATAAAGATATTTTTTATTAAAACAGTCTTTAAAATCAATCCACATAGAAAACACTGCTTGCCCTGCTGCCACCAAATATCAGAAGGGTGTATTGTTAGTTTAATGAGTTTCTCCTCTTCTGAAAGACATCACTAAGAGCTTAGACTACTATCCTCATTTGGGTTACAGAACTGCTGAAAGGCTGTATCTCAGTGTTAATGAATTTATTTAATTTTATAGGATACGTGGATGCAAATAAGAGTGCTATTGAGTTAAAAGGCTGTCCATCCATCTGACCAACAATGTACAGTTTCATTTCTTGAGCCTCAGGCTCTGGGGTTAGGAACTTCTTATACTACAGGAAAATAAATCAAGGTTCCTGAATAGAAAAAGGAGTTTGAATTTCGATGTAGACTAGCACGTCTTTCTTACATAGAAAATATGGTCTCTGACATTACAATGAAAAGTCTGCACACATAATATTATTTACACTGCAGTAAAATGTTTTCTTGTCAAGCATTCCAAATTCAGATTGCACGGCTTCCTTACTGAGCCTGTGCTTCTCTCTCTGATCAAATACTTTTCTACCCAATGCCACTTAAAAGAAGCAAGCATTTGAATCTTTGTGTATTCTCCTAGCTGTTAAAGAAGTTTCAGAAGCAAAGCAAGGCAGTGACCTTGAAATGTACCCTTTGCCATAACAGAATCATATTTTTTTTTTTTTTGCTGGCAGAGAGTTTGCAAGATGTAATATTTCCCTTTTATATTCAGATCCCAAGTCAGATGCATTTTCTCTGGAAATGGCTTTTAAAATAAGCTTAAAAACAATTTTTTTGGAAAACAGAAAAGAATCTACTTCAGACTCTTTTTAATTTATGCCCGAAGCAGCAAAGGTAAGAGTTCAGAGCATAATTAACTTAAAATGTACCCTAGAACATATCTGACTCATCACGCTTTAATGAGTCTCCATAAGTAGATGATCTCTGCAAAAACAAAACAGAATACTGATTACAGAGGCCTGAACTCTTGCCTGAGTAGAAAACCTGTGGGGTGTATTCCCGGAGGAAGTTTTAATGTCACAAAACTGAAATAAAAACAAATTTTGACAATTTAATTTCCTTGACCTGCCAATGGATAAGAAAGAGATGAGTCAATAAGATTTTGCTATGTTGGCAGACAAATTATTTCTTCTTGCCACATAAATTAAGAAGTATAAAATACTCAGTGCCTAGTTTTCTTTAAAAGTCTATGTTTCACCAACAGAGTGATATTTTATATTTAAAAAGATAGAAGCAAGATGAAGAAAATGTGGTGCTTGTATATAGCCCTAGATTTAATGTGATAAAATTGATTCAATGTTTAAGTCTTGTTGTTAGGCAATCTTTCTACAGTTCTTTACCGAGAAAATGCAGTAATATGTATGAGTCCATCAGTACATTCATTAGCATACCCATTGCCTGTGCAGTGGCAAGTGATGGTATAAAGAACCTTAAAGGGCGGCACCTGTGTCTCAAGGAGTAAGGTGCCGGCCCCATAGCCCAGAGGTGGTGGGTTCAAACCTGACCCCAGCCAAAAACCATAAAAAAACCCTTAAAATATTTAGCACATCATGCTAAAAAATATGGTTTTCTTTTATCTGTAATATACTTAATCATCTGTTGGAAATTGAAACTTTAGAAACAGAAAATAACTGAAAAGCATAGAAAAATAAAGTTTTGACAATTTTAAAATATGAAAATTAGAAAATTATTAATCTTCAATCTTTTAAATGTTCTTGCTGATCTATTTTAATATTTATTTTGCCTCAGACATTAGGGAATTTTTCCCAAGAAGAGATATGGGAATGTGGCTTCACAAGCATGTATGAAACATCTGTTTGGGATATAGAGGTTAGTTCTTCCCCATGGACAGGGAAAAGTAAAGAAAGACCAAAATACAGTAATTATAAAATTGATGGAGTTTTTATTCTATATTCCTCTGATAGATGAGAAGGAAGACTTTTAAATAAAAGAGATGATTTTAGTATTCCCTAACAAGGGTATTAACAAACAGGGAACAGGGAATTGCATTTCTTTGTATTGTTTACCTTTGAAGAAAACCTATATTGATACCCAGTAAGGGAAGGGATATTGCAACTGGTACAAGATCGTGTATCAGACTGTATTAACTTAATACTTAGAAAATAATAGCAGCCGTTATCACCACTCCTTTTTGCCAGTGGAAATGTTAAATGAAAGACAAAAAGTTGATATATTAAATCCCTAATCAAGTTTCATAAAACATTTTGAATTGTATTGTATACCAAGGACATTGAAATATAAGTAAGATCTACGTGACCCTTTAGATTCACCTGTCAACATAAGAGAAAGATGGGCAAACAAATTATTATAAATCATACTCAAGTTTCTACCTGATTACAGAGAAGGGAATTATTAACTTACCAAGAGTATCGAAGAAGAATTCACAGAGAGGGAACATTTGAACTGTTCTAATGTTCGACAAGGTGTTTTGCTCAAAGTTAGAAGATCGAAAACATTTTAAGCGGTTGTGGTGATGTGTGTACATTAATCTGAGATTGGAAGGGATAAAGGAGAGGAGATGACATGAAGTGAAAAAATAAAACACATATTATAGAACAGTTCTAGGTGGTCAGGTCTTTACCTAAATGATGGTGGTCAGTTCTAGGAGTGGAAGTCAAACACCTGGGAAGTTGGAACATTTGCCTTTTGTCTTAACAGCATGAATGACGGGGTGTTGTTGGAAATTTAGGTGAAGACTAAATCAAGGTCGATGGTCTCATGGAATTTCTAAGCCTGTGAAGGGAGGTGGCATGTGGAATGGCCAGATGACATCAGCAAAAAGAGTAATGGGTTTTGTCAAAGTGCTCACGGTCTGTGACAGGAGACGGAGGACTCTGGTCTCCCTTCTCTTATCTCCTTAGATATCCTCGGTGTGTAGATTATACAGGCAGTAAATGGACCTGGGCTAATAGGGAGTCTTTTAGCAAGAAGTGAGTGCAACAATTAGCCCAGGAGAACAGGTTAGGAGAGGTGCGTAGCAGTAGAGTGCTTCATCACAGGACTCTGAAGGAAATGAGAATATGCCTGAAGATGTGCTACCAGACAGGCTTGAAAGTTGCTGCTTGATAGAGGAGGGTGTGGGAGCTTGACAGGATTTTGCCTAATGTTTATTTAACACTTGAAGTAAAAAAAAAAAAATTGTATATATAGTCACTTTAGATTTTGTAGAAATTATAAAATCCTGACCCAAAGAAAAAGTAATTGTGATAAAATTTTAAAGAGAAGTGTCAATTTATTACCCTCTCTGCCCCTTTTCTACTCAGGCACAAATCTGGATTTTCTTCCTTAAAATCTCACTGATGTTCTAGTCTTCATCATTCTTCACATTCTCATAGCTCCTGCAGTCAGGTCCATATTTCTGATCTTACACTGTGCTGTAATAATTAAGTGCCCCAACATGTAGTCTACAGAATTACACTGTATGTTCTTATTTTCCATAATGCCTGAAGAAATACCGAATGCAGTGTAGTTGTGCTGTACAGACATACACGATCAAGTAGCTAAATAACGTGAGAATATCTCACTAATGACTGACTGGCTCACTGTAGATTATGTGAGGGTCCTAAAATTTGCGTATTCTTCTGAGAACATTTAGACTCACCCCCAAAATGTCTTGCAAAATCTATTGGATTCTTCTTTGTTAATCCAGAAAATTGTATTTGTTTTCTATTTACACAGCAGAATAAACTGGTAAATTTAAATGGTTTGGAAATTTTCTAAAATATTTGATAATTATGAGTTATTTATCTTTAGCATAGGCACAATGAAAATAGCAGAAAGTTAATTAATCCTTATTTAGTGTGACTGAATGTTAACCAAGAAAAGATAGCTTGTAAAAAAGGGGGAAGGGCTAGAAAAAAAAAGAAAGCTATAAATTGCACAGACAAAAATGCACAGACATTGATTAAAATAACGAGTTTCCTACAGGACAAACAAATCAAAGTTCACAACCTGACTTCGTTACAGTAGTAGAAGCAGTTTGAATTTAACAAATGGATATTGAGCCCTAGCAGGTACTAAATACTTCCTAAGTTACTTGATACTGTAGAGAACCAGACAGGATTCTCAGATTTTCTGAACCTCATGTTTTAGTAAGATTAAATACAGATTGAGCTTCCCTAATTTGAAAATTTGAAATCCCAGATGCTCTACAATCTATAACATTCTGATCAAAACACTTTATGCTACAAGTGGAAAATTCCACTTGTGGCCTATGATGCAGGCCACAGTTAAAATCACAGTTAAAATCAGGCAGAACTCTGATTCATGCACAAAATTATTAACAATATTGTATACAATTAACTTCAAGTATGTGTGCAAAGTATATATGAAAAATAAAAGAATTTCATAGTTAGACTTGGGTCTCATCACTGTGATGTCTCATTATATATATGCAAATATTCTAAAATCTGAAACACTATGGTCCCAAGCATTTTGAATAAATGATACTCAACCTGTAGACAAATATGTAATTGAACATTTATGAACAATAAATTCTACTATATAATCTATATTGTATTTATGTAGAAAGATATTTACATACTTATTTACTGATTTTGATATTATGCTAAATTGTATCAAAGATGTTGGATATTCAAAATCGAAACGTGCTTTTTCCTAATTAATCATTTTCTGCTAGTATTAATTCTTTCCTTTAAAGACTTAAAAAATGTTGAGCGTTTGCAAATTATATTACTGCTGTGAATATTATTAGCTCTGGGTATCACTGAAAGGAAACTATTTAATTAACTTGTGGATAAATTAATAGGTCCACAGAGTATTCTTCCCCCTAACTACTTTGGGATCTGTTCTTGTCCTTCACAAGGACAATTGAAAACTCACTCTCAATTTTTAAAATATAATCTTTGTCTCTTTATAAAACCATACTTTCTATTTTTTTTTTTTTTTTTTGCAGTTTTTGGCCAGGAGTGGGTTTGAACCCATCACCTCTGGCTTATGAGGTTGGCGCCCCATTCCTTTGAGCCACAGGGACTGCCCCATACTTTATATGTTTTTATTGTTTGCTAAGGACTTTCCCCATCATAAATAAAAGTGTCTTTGGTATAGAAAAATAGTAAATGATTGCAAAAGCCTTTGCATTAATCCACAAACGTTTAGATTCATTATGGTATCTTTGGGTGCTGGAGTTTAAGTTACATTTGATGAAGCACATAAATTTGAGGGGATGTAACTATAAAAATTTCAAAACAAGCAGTTTAGCACATTTTAATCTGCCTTTTAGATGTATGAGTTAACAAAGTATTCAATTATTTTAATCATTTGCTTACCACTTTAAAAAATTCCACATCAATCATCCAGCTCTGGGATTAACTTTTTGTTTTATTAATATTCATGGAAATTTTTCATTGGCTTTTGTGGTTTTTGTGCTTAGCTGAAGTTTAAAAAGGTAATTTTTCAGTCATTTTTTTTTTGTCAGTCATGTTTTTCTACTTCCTAGAATGCAGGTTTTCATAACCATTCCTGCCTACTGACACCTCCCTCTACACTGCCCCAAGAAGTCCTACATATGCTAGCTATTTCTTCGCAATTATCATTACTACTTTAAAACATAGCCAAAAATGCTTTAAGACATTTTTCTCATAAAGCAAGCGTATGTATACCCTCCCTTTAAATATGGGTGAATATGCAACTACTTCAACCAATAAAGTGTGGTGGGTGTCTACGTGTCTTCCAAGGTTGGGGCATAAAAAAATCATATGGTTTCGAATGTTGTTCATAGGAGCAGTTGCAGTGAGTGCTCTTTTTCATGTAAGAAGTCTGAGTAAAAATAACATTTTTTTTTTATTTTATAAATCTCAAACGATAGCCTTACCGAGACACCCTACATTGTAGTGAAGATGCCTCAGACATCAAGTGAGTAACAATTCCCTCAACACCACATGGATCAGTATTATGCAACACAGCTAAATCTTAATTCTAGATGAGCCAAATTATGTACAAAATATAATAAGATCACTGCTGTTTTCATACACTAAATTTTGTGGTAGTTTGTTCTGCAGAGGTAGATAATTAGAATCTTCCCATGAAAACTCTCTTTATCTTACGAGTCATTTATTAATAGTTTACTCACAGCTCTTAAGTTAGAAGAATATTATTTGTATATTCATAGACTAAAACACATAATCGCATGTTAATGATTGGTGATAGAATTTTAATGTTTTCTTCCCTCTGAGATCATCCTTATGTTAACACAGGTCAATACCTATAGGCTAATTACATACTTCTAATGAACATGTTATAACAATCAGAATTGGAGAAATAGAGAAAATTTTTGGAGGAGAAAGTTCTGTCATTAGAAAAGCCAGTAGAGGAATTTGCTAACTTGGTATGCATCTAAAATTAAATTTTTAACTAAATTTAAAGAACATACATTCTACTTCATGCAAAAGCATATTTTCTATTTTAGGCATAATTTTTTTCAAAATAAAATACATTATGAATAAATAATTATCTTCTAGGTTAGTTGGGCTGATGAAGTACTTTGTAGCATGCTCTCAATCTCATAGCATGGTTTCCTAGGAAACAATATACAAAAATAAATAGGAATATTGTGTGGGTTTTGTTTGTGAAGTAAAACTGCTCCATAGCTGCATTGGGGAAACTCTGAGGCAGCATCCGGGCTTCAGGCTTGCAGGACTGAGTCAGTACAAAGGGTTGGTACGAAATGCAGGAGGCAGCTTCTGCTTTCACGTGAGGCAGCTGAACGTACCTCATACGGCCTGGAGGCAAAGGAAGCTATGTACTGTGGTGCTTACTGGGACTCCAAAGTAATGATTATGTACATATTGTATTGTTTGATTTAAATTTTTCTATAAAATTAAGTAACCAAAATATTAGACTAATAATTGCCTGTGTCCTATTAGCGATGGCCTATTTTAATGACATCTAGTTCCCAAATCCACATTTTAAACAATCTGTCCTGACTTGAAATTCTAATAATATCCTAATAATAAAGAAACATTAGAATTAAAATTTGTAAAGAATACCTCCTAAATATCTAAAGAGTTCTCATTGCCAGAGAACTTACTTGAAGATAGAATAGACTCCAATTATTGGATAGCAATAAAATAGAGCATTCGATATAACATGTTACAGTAGTAAATTGATCTACTAGGCAAAACTAGTAACACCATTGCAGTAAAATGCCTTAACTACTTTATGGAAAAGGCCACATATGTATGCCTAAAGATCCAAATAAATGTTTGATGGCCCTGATGGGAGCAAGGCACTTTCGCAGCTATTGTGTGATTGATATAAAAATGAGCACGAAAAAGCTAGCAACCAGGGGAAGACTAGAGGATTCTGTTAAAGTGAAACAAACCTCCAAATCAATGGAATCATTACCACAAGAAGAGGAGAGCTGAGCTCAGCTAGTTGTAGACACATCACTCTGTTTAATTAAGTTAGTAAGAAATAAGTGACTTAACAGGGAGCACTTACTGAAATAGATATACAATCAGGGTAAAAATGAAATGCTAAAATGTGTAGAATGCTTATCTTATGCCCACTTGATATGTCCTCAAACATTAAATATTGAAACTTTTCGCACTCGTTAGCCTATGTCACATGACAGGTGCAAAAGTTATCTGTGAATGAGACATGATCTAACCTTCAAGGTTATAGTTTGGTCAAGTATGACAATTTCCAAACATTATTTTATACAAACCTGGATAACATTAAACCTATGTCATATTTACAGTAAATGCCAACCTTGTGAGAATTGAGCATTCAGCTTATGTCGATCAAAGGTAAAAACTATGGTACTTCATACGGTATCAAAGAAAATGAACACCTCTGAGACTGGAGAAAAACATCCAAGTAGATAATATTTGTGTTTCTAAAATACTGCTACCCTTTCAGTGCAATTATGGATAAGAGGGTGTTAATGGAAGATAAAGAAGAGCCACTTTACAGAGCATTAGTGATGCCCAGGATAGAGATGCTTATATCAGTGGGATGGAGAGTAGGGCTCAGAATCAG
This sequence comes from Perodicticus potto, assembly GCA_963574655.1. Classification (NCBI taxonomy): domain Eukaryota; kingdom Metazoa; phylum Chordata; class Mammalia; order Primates; family Lorisidae; genus Perodicticus; species Perodicticus potto. The sequence goes on along the minus strand of CAUYRH010032458.1, from coordinate 29,255 downwards.
GAGGCATTACAGGCAGGAGCGACAGAACTCAGTGACAGATATGTCTATGACTTGAGGTGGGAAAATGGAATGAGCTACTTGTCCCTTAATGAGAATGAGAAACGCAGTCTCCCTGGAACTGTGAACATCGTGGAGATGAACACAGGATGGGGGAGGAGCATGCAATTTAGCGTTGGTTACAAATGCAGCAGTTTCCTACCTAAACTACAATGGAAGGGAGAGATCATTAGATTAAGTGTGTATGGTGCTACTAACAACTTAGAGACTAGTCATTTATTTACCTTAACTACAGGGAAGAAGTTCCTTATTATTCTCTTCCTTTATTACTAGTATTTCAAGTGTTGTTCTGCTTTGAAAATGTACCACACCTCTCTGTGGTTATCATGCTTTTTGTAGTTTCAGAAAAGTAGAAAATCATCCAAAGTTACACTTTGTTGATTTTTATTTTCACTCAGTGGTAATGAATAGCGTAGATCTGAAGTTTGTAAAACTAAATTGCTCTTTTTATTTTTTGTTTTTCGTCACTTGGGATGCTTAAATAAGAAGTCTTGAGGGTCTTTAGACATAAACATATACAAAGTAAAAATTGATAGCAATTCTTATAGCAATTCTTATTTTCTCTGTAACAATGAAATTAGATAGTAATATTTTTAAACGAATTATTACATGTGTTATAAAACCATTCATTCTTTTCCTGACTGCAGGGATCTATTACTGTTTTATTTTTCAGACACATACACAATTTTCCCTGGTCAATTTCAGACACCCATGGGGAAACTTTGTTTCAGGCATGTTGGTAGCAATAGGGATAAAATAAAAATTAAAACAGAGTAGGCCCCAGGCAGAGACAGATTATTGAGAGTCGTTGTATTACAAACTATTAGGGTTCTGTAAGAGGACATGATGTGTTTCTGTCGGGGAAACAGCACACAACGAGGCCAGGAGGCCAGGCTGTGCATGACTCATTTCAGAGAATGAAAAGGAGCCCGACTCCTCTGGGAGTAGGAGGGGAAGTAAGTAGAGAAACAGAAATGTGAAGATGTGCAATAGTTAAATCGTAGCCAGGTGAGGAAGAGGCTTGCAAGGCATAGATATATTAGAACTGCTGCCCTTGGGCAAATGGCCATTTGTTCTCAGGTAGTAAGTAAGGATGGGACATGGGATCCCCCCACTTTAGAAAGATTTATTTGGATATAATATGAGGAGTGAGTTGATGAACAACAGGCAAGAAAAAGTGCCATCTAATGGTCAGTGTCATGAATGTGGTCAGGAATTGCATGTCACCTGGTTTAGGAGAGGTGTATATGGTGACTGAGGGAATCTGAGGGGTTTAGAGACAAATCAACCTACTGAACGGGCACAGCGCAGCCGACTGGCTGTGAAAAGGGAAGAAACGAACACAGATCAGCACGACACCCAGGTTTCTGACGAACCAAAGCAATTACTTATGTAGTACAAGTAGCCCGACGTAGTCTCTTCTTTTAAGTTCACTGAGTTATTTAAAAGCTGCTTTAGTCGCACAGATTGAGTTACTTTATTATTTCTTTCGTCTACAAATCACAACTAAGCCTGAACCAGACTAGAAATGCAACAGTGACCACAAAGTCTTTTTTATGTGCCAGTAATGTGGATGAAGAAGGACGCGGGTTCTCATCTTCTAATGTGCTAATTCAATCCCTGGTGGGCCTGCTGCATAGCAGTAAAAAGCGCAGGCTGTGAGGATAGACAGACTTGGGTTTTGAACACTAATTCTACTGCTTATTGGCTCTGATGTTAATTAAGTTATTTAAACTTTAAGCTTGTATTTCATTGTGAATGAAAAGGGAATAGTGATCCTGCGACTTTTAGTTAGATTTGCAGTTAAATTTCTTGCCATAAACCTGTTTTTCCTCCTTTCTGTCCCTGGAAACATAACAAAAGTGACTAGAACAATTTAGAGATTGAAAGAGAGACGGAGAGTTGCAATGTCCTGTGAAACAGAGAGATTACCTCAAAGCTTCATCATGTATTTTGAAAAGCTTGGCTGCCAAACCCAGTTCTTGTATTAAATAAGAGATGATGCCAAGAGCTCAAAACATACCTTTTTCTGAAGTTTGAAAAGGTTACATCTCTAATACTGAGATCCTTAGTCCTCAGAGTTGTGTCTGCTGATCCTAGCCTCAGGGTAAGTGAGCAAGGTCAAAGAAGAGACCCTGCTGAAATCGTAGAGAGACTGGGTGGGTGGGTGTGAAGTTGAAAGAGGAAAGTCACAGAACCCTTCCTTATTGTCTGGAACACAGCTTCTCAGCTGAGGGAATCTACCTTGGCCTAGAGCAGGAAGAAGTAAGAAGGAGGGAACTTGTGTAGCCTCCGTGGTGTCTAAAGGAGAAAGCTCAGCAGGAGGCAGACAATGGCACAGGTGTTAAGGAAGGCTTGTGTCCAAGGGGGCTCTACCCGAAGCAGAGAATGGTAAAACTAAGACCATTGTGCCTAAGGGAAGAGAGGATGAAATTTTTAAAAATTAAAAATTAAAAAGAAAACCTGTAGTTGAAAGTTTGACTGAGATTAATCTTTTACAACACTCACTATAGAAGGTAACATCTGCATGTCATTTTTGGGGTAAAGAAACTAGAATTCTTTTTTATAATTACATTTAACTAACATTTAACACACATACAGAAAAGTGCGTAACACATATTTCCAAATCAAACATTCATATAAGTATCCAGTGAGCACCCAGTTTAGAAATAGAAAATTGTCCCCTTCCAGAAGCTTCCACTGTGTCCTTTTTTGATCATCCACTCTTCCCATCTGCCAGGGGTACCATATGCCAACTTGATGAGAATAGTTTTGGCACTTCTCTATGTTCCCCCTGAACAATGTGATATAATTTTGCCCATTCTTGACTATTATGCCAATAGATCATACCATAGTCTTTTACAATGTCCATGTTATGTTTTTAAGATTCGACATGTCATTGCATAGTGGTAATTTATTCATTTTCATGATTGTGTGTAATTTGTTGTTGGGAAGATATGTCCCAATTTATTTAATCTTTATACTCTTAATACCTGGGTTATCTTTGCACTTCTACATTTTCTTTTAACAAGCACAGGCATTTAAAACTTGTAAGATATTTTTTCTAATGGCCTGGCATGTTTATATTGAGGAGCTAAACTACAGAACAAAATATTTTTAGAAAATAAATATTTCTCCATTAAGAAAAATTATCCTATGCAGCTGAAATTAAAACCTATAGGAACTCCAAGAAAGGTAGTCTCTCTTCAATATCATAAATAGTGAAATTATTCTTTATATACACAATATGTGTTGTGGGGTTAAATGGTAAAGTACAGAAATAGTATAAAATCTCATATAGCTTCTTGCCATTAATGCGTCAGGGTGGTGTCATAGATGATGTAGTTTACTCCATATTCTTCAGGTTGTAAGGTTGTAGGTCTCTAAAACTAACGTGAGAATATGCCAAATACTCAGAGAAAGATAAAGATCTCTTGTACTCTTACTAAGAAAAACTTTAGACAAGTAACTAAGTAAAACTCACTCCATGGAAAATGGAATAGAGAAGTAAGGCAAATGCTTTACTCTGTCTCTCCAAGACTGTGGTTTCTGCCATATTTTTACCTCTTTTTAAATTTCCCCCATAAATTTGCTTTTTCCTTATTTTCTACAACTTCTTGTGAATATGAACAAGTGTTTCTGACTATATACCATAATACTCACCTATATCATCTGGAAGAATATTTGTGTCTCCTGGTTCTGATCATTGAGAATTAAGATTTTCTTTCCATAGATCATCTTTCAGGGTTCTGGGTTTTTTCTTTTTATTTGTTTTTTTTTTTTTTTTTTTTTTTTTTTGAGACAGAGTCTTATTTTCTTGCCCTCAGTAGAGTGCTGTGGCGTCATAGCTCACAACAACCTCAAACTCTTGGGTCCAAGTGATCCTCTTGCCTTATTAGCTGGGACTACAGTTTCTTCTCCTTAGTAGCTAGGACTATAGAGACCCACCACAATCCCAGCTAGTTTTAGAGATAGAGTCTCCCTCTTTCTTAGGCTAGTCTTAAACTCCCAAGCTGAAGCAATCTGCCCACCTTGGCCTCCCAGAGTGCTAGGATTACAGGTATGAGCCACCGTGCCTGGCCCATCTTTCAGCATTCTTATTTGCAGGAAATAAGAGTCTAATGCTACAAGCTGGAGCAGAGTAGGATTTACTGAAAGAAATACTTCTGAAATTCTTCTTGCCAAAGAATCAGGCCTGAATGTTTTACAACTAGAATCAGATTATCTAAAGGGAATGTATCCATACTGACAACACGACTTTTGCTCAGTTGCTCTGGCAGCGTGAAGTGGGTGTTCTAAACTCCATAAATTTATGGAGGGGAACCACATTTCTATTTCATTCAAACTCATTGAAGAGCCAATCTTTTTGCTTGCAAAAGTTACTTTGTATTGAACACATGAATATATTTGCTTGGTCAAATCACATATTGAATTCTAGCTACAAGAGGGTCTGAGGAACACAGCTTTTGGTTTTACATGCTCTATTTATACCATCAGAACAAACCCTAGAATTCTGATATCCTAACTATTTAATGTCTCTGTAAAAGAATTAATAACATTGGGACAAAACTGATATGAATGCAGTTAATTAATCGGGACTTTAAAAAATGCTCAATTGGCCCATGTTTTATTTAATTCAGTACATGGTAACTAGGTACTGTGGAAAGTGTCTTGTACTTTATAGTAGTAAATCAATTTCATCATCCTCCAAAAAACTGAAAATATGCTTGGAAATAATGTTGGACTTTTGACTTATTTTATGAAAATTTACTTATGCCATTCGTAATCTGAATAATTATATCTTTATTATATACATACTTACATGCTACAATCAATTCTTTACCCAGTGTTGACCCAGTAATGTAAATGGGAAGAAATACTCTATAGATGGCATGTGATTTGGGAATAAGACTAGGTGTTCTTAGAAAAGAAATGGCAGAAAGATACAGTTCTGCCTTGGAAAGCATGAGTGTATGGAAATATATGTGGCCTTTAATCAAAGATTTAATAAGAGAAGCAGAACCACGGAAATGTGTGGGCATGGGTGTCTATGTTTTTACAAGCATACGTATGTTTGTGAGAGTGTGTTTGTGTGTGTGTAAGTATACTTGTGCATATATATGTGCTATGCATACACTATTACACTCCCCAGGATGAGCTGAATCGTCCCTCCCCCCAAATTTAAAATTTTTCTCGTATCATCCCTCCACTGTGGCACCATGGCTGATGTTTTCACAGGCAAAGAGTAACTAGACTGCGTAACTCTAATAAAATGCCTCCGTTACGTGTCAATGTACTGCTCGATGAGAGTGGCTCTCTTGTGTCGATTCAAACTTACACGAATAAGTTTATTAGAATCACAACAGAGGATATCAGAGAATCATAGAACTGAAAGTTAACTTTTATCTTTTGTTGAAAGCAGAAATTATCTTTAAGGAATTTCTGAGGAATATGAGTTAATGATCTACCTAGTCACTTCTCGGAAGAAAGAGACCCCCAACCTAATTCACCCATCCTGCTTTCTAACCAGCGCTAGTTAATAGACAACTTCTGATCTCTGAAGCTGCATAAACAGGTTTATGTCTTTCTCCACATTCCAAATGTTCATAGAATATTTCTGTGCCTAAAAGTCAAGATTAAATTCTTTAGATTGTTCTGTATTTTCCCTACTCCCCTGTACGGCGTATTTTCTTCCCTTCGTGTTTGCATTTACCCTCTTCAGGGAAGATCACGTTGTTTTCACTATGTCTGAAATGGCAACTTCATGCTGTTCATTCAGACATCATTTTTCCTTTGGTAAGATCCCATTTATAATTAATATCTCAGGATTCCTGTTCTGTGGCACTTAAAATGCTCCAAATTGAAAACATCAACTCAATTAATTTGTGTCAGGAAGAGCACGATGGAACATATTTGAACACAGAAAGGGCTGGACAAAGTTTCAAGCAAATGTGCTGTCTGGCCGGAGCACTTTCAGGCGGTATGCTGTGAAGTGGGATTCAAAGGCAGCCTGAGAGCCTTAGTCACAGCTGAGAAACAGCAAAATGAAAAAAAAAATATGTGTATTTGTTAGTTTAAAGGAGGAACAGCATCTTAGTATTTAGCAAGGTACTAACATCCAATACTCCTTGGCTATTTTTGAAAGATAAGGGATTGATTTGATACTTATATATCACATTCCTCCATTTATTTCTGTTAAACTACTCCTTTATTTTTAAATATTTAGCATGTGCTACTTTAGGAATATTTTGAAAACTGCTTGGGTCATTTAATAATTTTGACAAAGTCCATCAGTTAAAGACAACCAGAAATAGACAGGTATAGAAACAAAGTCAAGTTTATTAACTCACTGCAGCAAGGGAGAACGCAAGTGACTAGGTGCCACAGACTGGATATCTTAGTTAGGAGGAAGGGAAGTTTCTTTTTTAATAGAGTTTGGGTTTACATGGAATGAATAATTTTCAAGGGTAATTCTAATAATACAGAGGTTAGCTCTGCATTAGATATCCAGTGAGAAGAAATTATGAATAAATTTTGATAAAGTTACAAAAAGTTGAACAGTTGTGTGACTTTGCTTATGTCCTGTTATCAGTGTTTTAGTTTCTGGTCAGAAAATCGTAGTCTGATTACTATGAGCAGGAATGGGAAGTAAACTTAATATACTATATTACTGGCAACTAAATAGGGAATATGTCTGAAAAATCTTTATCTGAAGCAGAAAACTGAGGATGCTTCTCTGTGTCAAAGCGACTCACCTGCCTCAGACCCTTCAGACAAGATATGTTTGCAAATAGCAACATTTATGGTAGTGTCTGATTTTGGAAAGTAAGTGCCTTTGATTTTGATACAGAAAAGTCATTTGTCTTACAAACTTATAATTTTGTCCTGAACAGAAGAGAACAACATAATCTATGTTCATGTTTACACCATTACATTATTTAGATACTTTGGGCAACTACATACTGGGTAATTGTCCTTTTTACAATTACTTTTAATATAGGAACCTACACAGTAAAGTGAAGAAAGAGTGTTAAAATTGTTATTCTCAGAAGACGGGTTGAACAACCTTCAGGAGATAGATTACTTTGAAAGACGATGTAATATTTTGCTTAATTGATTAATGACTTTTGAAATTTTAGCTTTGGGGACTTTTGAAGATTAATTTAAAATATAATGCTGCTATTGATTAAAATAATAATTGCCCTGTTATTTAAGGGTTTTCTATCTCCTTCAAATGAACTTGTGCTATTTCTGAAAGAAAGGACCAGATCATGAACGTATGAAGTAGTCAGAAGCATAACTTGATTATATTATGATATAGCATTTTAGCATCATTAATCTTTACTTTTCAAGGAAAAGGCAATAACTAATGGAATAAATTGTTATAACCAATGAAAAGTTAAAGAAGACCCCATCTGGAGGTATAAATTATTTTTCTACTACACCTCCATGCAAACGTTAATAATTATTTTTTTGACAAATGCAATGTCAGCATTTATGGACTTTGAATAAAAGCAGTTTCTTTTGCTTAATGAGGTGATGTAACTTGTTAATATTTCAGGTCACTACCTTGAGAGCTTTCAGTACTTAAGCAATTTGGACTCACAGAAATTGAACAGAGGGAGAACAAATAGATCAATACAAGATTGCTGAGGCAATGACAAATTTGTAGCATTTCACTTCTCAACCTAAGGGATCTTAAGAAAAGACAAAATGTACTGCAAAAATGGGTGAAATAAAAACAGGCATCAAAGGTATTCTGTGATGAAACATAAGCCAACAGATGTAGTAAGATTGACTTGTTATAAAAGAACACTATCTCTAATGGGGTACACGCAGGAAATGTATTATGAAATAATCTGCTATGTATTGGAATTTGGTAAAAGGCAGCCTTGTCCTGCAGGTGTCCAGGGAGGGTAGTTACAGAGACCTTGGCCTAAAGGGATTTCATCAATACGGCAATGAACTGGCAAGTAAGCACCTAGCGGCTAATGATACTATGATGCATCGGGAACTTTTAAAATCCATTTGCCAAGGACAAAAAACAAAACATGATAAATACTTCATGACAAAAGTACAATTAAAAACTAAAATTATATGAAAGGATTATAGTTTTCAATGTGATGATATTTGTGAATTTACATCTTGGGAAGTGGTCCTATCGTTTAAGGCACTCTCAAAAGAGATAATAAATATGAAATAATTTTGTTAATTAAAAATACCTATGCAAAGTGCTTGATACTAAACAAAATAAAAATTTGTACTATACACTGGAGCAACTTTTTCTGTACTTCTCTCTAATCCTGGTCTTTTATCTCCCCAATCCGTAACTATACAGGGGGTGTCTGGACAGCTGTTTACCAAATTTTTCTCCCAGCCTCTAAGCTGCAATTGGGAAAATTCCACTCTTGGGCAGTAGGATACGTCTGTTCTTGGTCATCCTCCCAGGTTGCTATGTGCTGTGCTTAACCTTACAGGCTTTGCACTTGGACCGATGGTTCTGAATGCAGCTTTGCCAAATACTACAACACAATCTTAGACAAGTTCCTTGATATTTTCCATCTCAATTTTCTCATCTGTTTAATGGGTTTTGTGGGGGCATTTTGAGAATTAAATATGGTGACATAGAGAGAAATTTGTGGAATGTGACTTGGCATAGAGTAGACCCTCAAAACATGTCAGACCTTAACATGAGGATTCCTCCTTAAGCCATCTCTTACATGAAAGGATCTTTTATTCTATAGTATTTTCAGAACTCACTTGGACTTTTGAAAGCATGAAGTGTGCCCTTTTGTGTAAAGCAGTTAATTTGTTCAAGTCCCTTTTACTTTTTTGATATGTATTGTAAACCAGAGATACTTTGTCCATGTAGAACCCTGGATTGGATTGTTGCCGTTCTCACCTTCTCCCCCCATTTAACCTCTGTTGAGTAAGGGTTCATAACTATCCACCTAAGAGCTACAGTAATTAAAAAGAAAAAACAAATGTGACAGAAGCATACTCCCTGTGCCCCTGGGCCTCCGAGCTACTTGGAATGGACTCACGTAGGTTTTTCAGCCAGTGTTGCTCATTCTGTGAGTGATCTTCCTTTAATTCAGTGGTTCTCAACGTGTGGGTCATGACCCACATGAACTGTATTGAAGAGCCACAGCATTAGGAAGGTTGAGAACCACTGCTTTAACTGAAGGATGCCCACAGATGGGGGCCTCTCTGGCTTTGGCTCTACTCTGTGGACCTTAGTTGTCAGTATGCCCTTACAGGTGTCATAGGAAGGCTGGCTCACAGGCAAGCATAAAGAAGGAAGTAAGGAGGAGACCCAGCAGGCATTGCAGTGCTTTGGAGAACTGCGGGGTCTGCCGGGCACCTTCCCTGTCCACAACAGGTAGCACACTGAGATTTGGTTTTAAAACCATCTTTGCAACATTAACAGAAATTAATTTTCTTCTGGCTCCCAGAACGTAGAGAATTAGTGGTTGGGGTGTTTGGAGTCTCACTCTTTATGGGCTCATTCCCAAGTGATTGAAACCCGAATTCAAACCCAAACAAACAAGTTAGCAAAAACCCACTCCAACCACTGTAGCCCTGCAGACAGAATATCTGGAGCTAGCTGAAGAGTCTTTTTTTTTTTTTTTGAGACAGAGTCTCATTCTGTCACCATCAGGTAGAGTGCTTTGGCATCATCATAGCTCACAGAAACCTCAAACTCTTGGGCTGAAAGGATCCTCCCGCCTCAGCCTCCTACATAGCTGGGACTACAGGTGCCTGCCACAACACCTGCCGGTTTTTCTATTTTTAGTGGAGATGGGATCTCATTCTTCCTCAGGCTGGTCTTAAACTCCTGAGCTCAAGTGATCCACCCTCCTCAGCTTCTCAGGATTATAGGTATGTGCCACCTCCCCTGGCCTTAGCTGAAGAATCTTAATGTAGGTTTATACCTCAGAATCTAAGTACAATGGAACCTCTACAAGTTGATGCCCCAAGGGATTGTAACAAACTGGTCAACATACAGAGGTGATCAACATAAGGAACGATATGCAGTGATATGTACACGTAGTGCATCATGCATGTCCAGTCTATGGAAATTAGGTGGGCAGTGTAGGGAAGTGGCCAAGATGGAGGTTCTACTGTATTAACATCCATCCTTCATTCTCTCTTTCACTCTTTCTTCACCTTCCCCCCTTCTCCAAGGGTGTGTGTGTATTCATTTCTTTCGTGGCATGGCCTGGTGAGGTGGGAGGCACAGCTCCTTAGTGACATGTTAACATACTTCCTTTCTCCTGCCACAACTACTTATAGGTGCCTGGGGACAACACAGTCATTGAATCAGATTGAAAACAAAAGTGTGAGCCAGTTGTAGATCATAGTTATTGAAGGGTAACGTGGGAAGGAGGAAGGGAGGCCTAAGATTTATGCACCAGTTCCTGCTAGAAAGTTGTTTGGTTTACTATGGGCTGAGGCTGTGACTTTGAAGATTTTATTCTTAAGATTATGACAGTCTTTCCTGCCTCTTTAAGATGTAGGCATGGACTGCAGCATAGTCAGGGGAGTCTCCATCAAAGTGAGAGGTGAGGCCTTGAAAAATGATTTCATCTGAGAACTTCATTGAAACATACATTTCTGACCTTTATTCTTAGACTTATTCTCCAGGAAAGAGTATGAGAGTGTGTTTGTGTTTCTGTGTGTGAGTGTATGTTTGCATAGGGAGCCTAGACACATACATCTTACAAAACATCTACACAGGAATTCTGATGACCCATCTCTGAGCTTTACCCTTCCTGGACTGAACATTAGAGAATCACTGTTGTAAATGGTGGTCACTAACTGGGACATATGGAGGAGATTAACAAGTGTTGTCATGCAGAATGTGACTGGGTAGTAGATGATTTGTGGGGAGGGTGGAACATGTGGGATTATGAGAATTTGCAGTTGGAAGTAATTTGGGGTCATCGAATCTAATTCCTCTACAGATACTCTGGAAGATATTCTTCAATCTCAGCTTGAAAATAATTATACAGTCTGGAAGGGTCCAAGTCAGGTTTTGAACCTAGGTCATCTGATCCCAGAGCTCACACTGTTGACAATTTGGCATCGAGACAAACAACTATAGCAGCCCAACTTGAATGAGTCACAAGCCTCTTGGTATTTAGAAATAGACTTATGGGATTCTGCATTTTTATTTGGCTTTTTTTCTGCATCAAATCACTTTAAAGTTAGTATAATGCTTTGGAGAGAGGATAATGGCAGTGTCCCTAGAGGTGAATTTAGAATCTTTTTTTTTTTTTTTTATACTTTTCTGAAAATGCTAATGAAAACTCTGGGAATGATGATACTTTCAAATCAGTGCACCTTGCCTTGCTACTAAAATTCTCACCAGAAATTAAAACCTTTAAACTTTGGCCTGGATCTTTTTTTTTTTTTTTTTTTTTTTCCCCTTTACATTGCTATTGGGGATATAGTTTTAGTGCTTATTGGTTTAAAATGGTTTTTGATCAATTACTTTATACAGGTTCTTTTCAAGGGCCCATGCATACACAGGTGAATAAAATATTCTCCCTGTCCTCAAAGAGCTCACAATTTTCTGGGAGACACAGGCAGCTAAATAAACATGGATATTTCAGTGTGATACATGCAGTTAGCAAGATGTAGAAGGCACTACAGTGACATGACCTGGAAAGTCAGGGAGGTTGCCAGGGAGCTAGCATAGGGTTATGACATCTAGAATTCTTTCTCTCTCTGACTGTGTGCCTATAAGAATTCAGCACTTGAGTTTTGGCTACTTTTGCTATTATCTCTTTCTCCATATCCTTGTTTCAAATACTTGAGTAACATATAGTTTGTGTCTGTTTTATTTTCTGATCTCTCTTTTCATTAGTACTTTTTTTTAACCTCTTAATTTCTTTACTTGACTCGAGCATGAGTCAACATTTTCAAAGGTAGGTCAGATTAGGATTGTGTTCTACTGAAAGGTACTGAGTCTTAGGGATTAGGTGTAGAATGATAAGACTACCTGAGTTGGGAGGGACAAGAAGGGACAGTAAAGGCCGTCTCGCCCATTGCCTGTATAGGCACATGATGGATTGGAAAGCCAGGATCCAGTCTGAGTCACCTCACAAGTTAATCTTGGGTAGACCCTTGCTCAGAGCACTTTTTTTGCACTTTGATTTCTATCAAAACCATTTAAATCGTGATCACCTCTGCTTTTCTGAATGACCCTATTCTGCTTCTATCCCTTCACTGCCCTCTGACACTAACTCTGAACAAGGCCATGTTAACTTATTTGCTATTTACTGGGAGTTCTCTGTTATCTCCTGTGAAACCAGGAGGGGCAGCTCCCCATGTACAGCTGCCCTGGCAGGGAACGGGAGGGTATTATGACCCATCACAGACAAATAGTCCAGACCCCATGCCAAGCAAGAAGCTCTTGTCTTTTGGGCACTTTGGATCCTGGTATTTTTTTCCCTCTACCTCCCTCCATGACTGAATTGGGCACCCTGGGGCTCACGTTCAACTGCTCCCGATTGACATCAGGCGGTTAAGCCTTATTTGTGCTCCAGTGGACAGCCGTGTTTTCCATATTGATGGTCATTCAAACCCAGTCTAGATTGATTTCTTTCCTAAAAGGCCAAAGAAAATATGATTTCAAAACCAGACGGAATCAACTCTCATTTCATTTAGTGGCACTTAGAGGTGGAACCATCAGGATAAGACTCTATCTAGCAAGTTAGAAACTCCCTGAAGCCAGAGGGACAGGGAATTTCATGGTAAATATCTAAGCTCCTGGGCTTTGGGGCAATTGGAAAGTGTGTGTTAAGAAGCTTTCCTCTTTCCTTCTAATTTCCCGGATTTATCATTTGAGCTGTGCTATTTGGGCTTGTCCTTTATGCCTAAAAAAGTCTTGCCTTTTAATCTTTGAACCAGGAAAAAAAAAAAAGTAAAGAAATATAAACCACCTTAAATAATGCCCCAGGGAGATAATATTCTGGGAAATTTAGGGCTTAGATGTTCCTACTAAGCACATATGTGTTCAAAGATGCCCAGCTCTGATGCTATTTTTTTTTCTTTTTTTTGAGACAGAGTCTTACTATGACACCCTCAATAGAGTGCAGTTGCATCACAGCTCACACAGCAACCTCAAACTCTTGGGCTTACGTGGGTTCTCTTGCCTCAGCCTCCCAAGCAGCTGGGACCACAATACCTGACTATTTTTTGTTGTAGTTGTCATTGTAGTTGTTTGCAGGCCTGGGCTGGGTTCAAACCTGCCAGCTCCGGTGTATGTGGCTGGCACCCTAGCTGCTGAGCTACAGGTGCGGACCCTGATGCTGACTATTTTAATAGAGGGGAATACTTGTTGTAGGGTCAGAAACCCTTGGGGTCTGTTTCTGGGCATTATACTTACATTTTGCCTGTTTATACTTGGCCTGTTTGTGCCTCAATTTCTACACTAGTAAAATGACAGGCGTTTTTCCATACGGTGTCTTCCAGGAGGTAGACAGGATCAAATGAGATAACCAAGGCAGAAATGCTTTAGAGGTCCAAATGTGACTAATAAAAGTAAGATATAACTTTGGTCTCCTTGGAAATCAGCCTTATCCCGATATGTTATTTGCTTTTTTTCCCACATGGAGCCCTGTCTACTTTCTCCTCCCAAATACAAGACACACCAAGGACCAAAATATTCAATAACTTGCACAATATCCCACCACTGTAAATGGCAGAGGCTCAGGGCCGGGTGCAGTGGCTCACACCTGTAATCCCAGCATTCCCGGAGGCTGAAGTGGGCGGATCCCTTGACCTCAGGAGTTTGAGACTAGTCTGAGCAAGAGTGAGACTCTCATCCCTGTCTATAGCAAAGACAGAAAAATTAGCAGGGCATTATGGCAGGTGCCTATAGCTCCAGCTACTCTGGAGCCTGAGGTAAGAGGATCACTTGAGCCCAGGAGTATGAAATTGCTGTGAGCAATGATGACACCATGGCACTCTAGCCTGGGTGACAGAGTAAAAGAAAAGAAAAGAAAAGAAAGAAAACCAAGGTTGGGGCTGACACTGTGGTCATTATGGTTACGTACCTTTCCTGTGGGCCTGACTTTGGTTCCTGCCCTTGGGCTGCTGTCCCCTGGTCTGGTTTGGAGGGCAGTGCCTGCACACCTGCAGCTGTTCCACTTTCCTTCAGAGCAGGCATCACCACCCTTCCCCCGGCTCCTGTGCAGGCAAACCGAGGACACGGGTGGCTCCTGGCCACCAGTCAAGGAGGAAAGCAGGGATGCGCGTTAGACTGGGCTCCGCATCAGCTTGCGTTTGGCGCTGTCTCAGTAGTCTGATAAAACAGGCCAAAAGAGGAAATCCGAATTCAAAATCTGACTTTCACACAACTTATGACAAGCTGAAATAGGCCCGTTGGAAGGCCAATGACAAAAGTCTGAATTCTCAAGCACGTTATTTGTCTATCAGATCAGTGAGTCATGGGTGAGTACTTTTTTGTGGAAAAGCAGAGGCTGGGGGCGAGGTGGGGGGCTGCCTTCCCGTTTCGGTGCTTGACTGTTGTATTTTCAATCTCTGAGCGAATTTCTGGAATTTCACCGACAGATTCTCTGGGGCATAAAAATCAAGCTCCTTGTGTGTGTATGGGCTGAGGAGCGGGCTGGCGTGATCTCTGAAGCGCCTTTATCTGCCAGGGACCCCTCCCTCCCTGTTCCCTCAAAGAGACAGTGCCACGATTTGAGTTGTTTGGTTTGGCTCCAGGCTAGAGGCTCTGATACTGAGCTGGCCTTGTACGAAACCCACTCACTCAATTTCTTCTGAGCATGGAAAGTGAAATGCCCTCTGGAGAGCAGAGAGCCACCCACCTTCCTGTCATCCTTTAGTTCTCAGTCTGAAGACCTGAAGACCCTTCAGTGTACTGTTAGAGCATGGCAGGGGAGGGGGAGGCACCTCATCATGCACTGTTTTCTCCCTGAGTTTTATAAACTTGGACCTAGTGCTGAGAAGTTAGGTGGAGCTTATCAGTGAAAATTTGGTGTCACCTGGATGGCATATCTACCAAGAATCCTCAGGCCCTGACTCCTCAGTACGCTTTAGTTTTGTCGTTTGATTTTTTCCATATCATTCTCATTCTTACTAAGAACACAAACAAACAAAACGTTTCTGCTTTACCTTTTCTGGGCTCAAAATGTGATTTTCTTAAGTTGGCCATTCCAGTAGTAAGATACTATACTTTTCCATTAAGTGACTCATTTTCTCTGGCCCCTTTAATTTTTTCCTCTGTTCTTCTCCCTTTCAGGCTAGCTTAGAAGAGGACTCCTGTGGAAGGAGTGGGATTGTGAAATTTGTCATTCCAGTCCAAGGGCTGGGGCAGACCTGCCATCTCTCCTGACTGCTCCTGATGCACCCCAGCAGCCCCTGTAGGAGCTCCCCGCTCAGGTCTATTTACTTAGCCTCAGAGCATTTAATCCTGTGCAATGTAGAATGATGTCACAGGGTCAGAGCCTTGGAGCTGGGCAGCCGGGTGGAAGGAGAAGGATGAATGGCTGGTTGAAGCCCAAGGTATTGGGTGGCCACTGAGCATTGGCTGGAGCTGCCTCCCGGCCACCGCTATGTGTTGATTTTGTAGTGAAATCATTACTGTCTCTGGGTTGTTAGATGCAGTTTAATCTTCCTCAAGACAGGCCTGGACAATGATGCTTTTGTGACTTCAGAGAGTCACTATACAGGTTAGAGGAGGCTGGGTTTCCAGAATTCCAACCAGGAGAAAATCACAGCCCTATCAGAGAGGCAGAGGATGTGTGAGGCTTCTGTTCTCTCGCAGCGCACACAACATACCACGTACTCTGTCCTCCATCATAAGAGCCTTGGACTTGATGGGGGGGATTGTAAGGCTGGGGGCCATCTACTGAGCCCCCACAAAGTGCTTAGAGCTGGGGAATACTCACCTCTGATGGAGCATAGCACTCTCCACAAATCCCAAAACCAGGAGGAGGGGTTCCCAGAGTGCAAGAAATACACCTTATGCACCCAGAATAAATATTGTCAAACGCTGTTAAGATATATGAACTGCCTTAGCACGCCTTTGTTTCCTGTTGTGGCTAGGGTGAGTCTTGCAGTTTCTTTTCCTTTTAAACAATAATGACCTGTCAGTGGTTACTCTGGGGGACAAGCAATTGGTGGGAGAAGATAAGAGGGAGAGCAGGACAGAGGGAGGGAGAAAGAGAAGGCTACTTATCCAAGCTGCTCACGGCTAACTCTGTGGGAAGACTTTATGATGAGGTAAGCTTTGAGGAAAACCCTAACAACATACGTGGAGTCCGTGTCAGAGCTGATTCACCCTCTGTGGTCACCTTAATTGCCTTCCTTTACCAACACCTCACTTCTCTGCTCTGCTGCACCCAGCTCAGAAGTCACATTCCCTCCTGCTTCCTGCCTTCTATTTCTCTCTGTGGTTATATTTTTCTTTTGTCACCTTGACTTAATAGTCTAATAAAGTTTTAATTGTAGCCCTGAAACACACATAGGCACTCTCCCTCTGCACTTTCCCACCAACACTTTGGGACTACAGAAGAGAGTGTTGCTGGGAAGTGGGGAGCTCATAACTTGTCTGCCCCCACCCACCACAGCTGCACCCAGGGGTGCAGTCATCTGGGTGTTCAGAAACAAGAAATGCTCAATCAAGCCCAGCTCCTCCAGCTCCCTCCAGGAGCCAGGTGTTTCAGAAAGCTCTGGCCTGTTCCAAGGTCCCAAGATACTAAAAATCAACATCTGCTACCCTGCCATCTTAAAATAAAGACGACATATAGCTGGGCCCTAAGGAGCTGGGCCCTGACCCCTCTCTCTGGCTTATCCTGCTGAATTTCACTTTCCCATTTTGGACCTATCATTTCTGTGTTCCTTTCATGTGTTGGGTACTTAAGATTTAAATGTACCTCTATTGCTTTTTAGGATCATGAATCTTAACTGTTTATTTTTATCCAAGCTTAGCTTTTTCAGATTTTAGGGCATGTTCACTTGTTCTTGGCTTCCAGAACTGACTGATTAAATCCACAGCAGAACTTTTTCATCCCAATCATAGTTTGTTTTTTTTTTTAACTAGTTTTGTTATTTATTTATTTATTTAGTTAGTTGGTTAGTTATTTTTATTAAGTCATTCGTACATAGATCAAAAATACATTTATGCCATTATGGGATTCAATGTGTTGATTATTTGTACAAATTGGGGTGCTTATATCCTACTAATCAACATAGCCTTCACCTCATTTACCCAAGTACAGTGTTAAGACTTTAGTTTTGTGATAATCCATATTGAAATGTTCCTCTACACACCTTCATCTATTCATTCATTCATTCATTTATCCAGTCAACCCACGTGTGTCGTTAGGGAAAACTTGCCAAGCACTGCACTAGGCTCTGGTCTTTCATAAGGAGCAAGATAAACATGATAGTTGCCCTCATTGAGTTATAGTTTCCTGGGGAAGGGAAACCTAAACCAAGAAATATTGTAAAGCTATTGCGTGTATGACAGAGGATGCAAGGTACTATGGTAGCACATAAAGGCTCTCTTACCTAGCATCGGGAGTCATGAAGGTGTCTCTAAAGAAGTGGTGTCCAAGCAGAGAGAAGCGTGAGGACTGAACCAGGAAGAACAGGGATTTGGGCAGGGTGGTGAGAAATCTGGTGGGGTGAAAAAAGAGTTCCAAAGAAAGGGAACAGTTTGTTCAAATGCACCTAAGGCGAGAGATGTTCCAGTGCTGGACCAGGGCCAATATGACAGGCTCAGGGCAGGTAAGGTGAGAGGGCAGCCCGATGGGCAGGTAAGGGAACGGTGCAGGGCATGGTAGGGGTCATTCCAGCCTTAACGGCCTCCAGACCTCCTTCTATGGACAATAGAAAATCAATGAAGAATTTAACCAGAGAGATGACTTGACCTGAGTTGCTGCATTAAATGATTGTTCTGGTTGCTATATGGAGAACGGATTATAGGGTAATGAAGGTGGCTGTGCAGGGATGTGTTCACCTACCTAAAATTCTGAGAAACAGGGAAGATTTGGTGCACCGTTTTCTGCTTGCCATCATTCCCACCACGATATTTTTTTTAACATAGCCTCTTATCAGCAGAGCAACATTATCAAGCTGTGTTTCATCAGACTCCCTTTGCCCACCGCCTGCACACATACACACACACACACTCAGAAGAGAAGGGCCACGTCCTTTTCATTTATGTATCTCTATTGCCTACCACAGCTCCTGGCATAAAAGCTGCCCAATTAATGTTTGCCAAATTAAAAGGCATGAATGAAGAAATGTGTAAGCGCTCATTAGACTTCCCTCTTGAAAGGATTTTCCCATTAAGTTTTTACTTGATGTCCAAATACTGTGTGAGACAGGATGGTACCATGATGCAAAGAACTGAACTAGGAGCCTGGATTCTCACCCTGACGCCACTCCAGAGAAGCTGAGCAAACGGGGCCAAGCTGCGGTTTCTTGATACCCTGTTTCTTCAAGTGTAAAATGAATGAGTCAGGCTGAGGAAAGCCTATTAATCACCAGTTTTTGTGATTCTATGACTTAAGGGACTGTAATACTGTATAAATCAGACATAACTCTCACTATTGGCTACCCTCAATATTTTGAGTCTGTCATGAAATGTCCTTTGCTAGAGGGATGTCAGAGAGCCAGGCCTACTTTATCTTGGGGTATTGCATTATTCCCTTCGGGTCTGAGGATTAGGAAAAATGAAGTAGCTGTTAAGAATGCAGAGTGACCTCAACCAGAACCTTCAAAGCCACTTAGAAAAGGCACATTGCGTCCAGCAGGGCATGGGCAGAAAAGAGTAATTTCCCTATAAAGGGAGAAATTTGTTTTTTTCTTTTTTTCCTTTAAAGAGACAGAGAAAGGGCAAAAGAAAAACAAGACTACACTTTTACATCCTGATAAGAATTTCCTGGTATTCACAACATGTAAAATAAACTTTTTTTTTTATTAAAGAAAAGCTTGTTTACTACTTGGCCAAAATGGTTTTGGGGGGAAAATATAGTCTTTTAGTTCCAATATGTAAATCAGACAGAACAAAGGAGCTCACAACTTTCTTTCTTCTTAAAGTATTTATTTACCTCATGGAGGAAGGAAAGAAAAGTCTGGAGGAAACATAAAGAAAGCCCTGTCAAGAGTGCTCAATCAAGTAAAGTTTCCTGGCCATGTGGAAATTATCTAGGTGGGGTGTGTTGTTTTTCCCTCACTGGGATCCAAGGGGGGGTTCCTTTCTTTAAAAAACTGAGGTGGTTCCCATGGACCCAGCTAGATAATCTTTCAGGCTAAACTCAGCCCATCAATCAACAAGGATTAACAGAGGCCTACTGTGTGCTTTCCCAGGTGTCCTGGGGGAGGCAGACACCTCCTAGGTTGGTCTTCATCTTCCAGCAGTTCACATTCTAGATGGTTTACACCACTAAGCCATCAGGGAATAAGAGCAGACAGAGAAAGGTAGCATGTCCAGGCTACCTTGCCCTTGTGATAATGATAGCTTACATCTGGGAAGTCTTAACAGTGTTTGTACCCATGACCTCATTTGATCTTGATGACATCCTCACCAAGAAGGGGCTTAGTAAACTTCAAAGGTTGCTAGACTTAGCGTTAGAAGATCTAGATTTCTGGGATTTTAGACTCATTGCCTAACTACAAAAGTCTTTATTTTATATATAAATTTGCTTTCTTCATCTCTGTTTTCACTGTCCTCAGGGTTATTCAAGGGATCTAATAAAAGAATGCATCTGAAATTGCTCCATAAACTTGGAGAAACTCAGCAACTATAAGGTATTTTGCATGTTATGCTGGACAGATAATAATTATTCTGTACATTTGGGGATTGAAAACACACTATGATAACTGAAAGTTCAGAGGTTTGTTCCAGGAGCCAGGGCTTATCTTTAGCAGACCCTTCGTCCTGGGTCCTCATCTAGACAGAGGTATTTCCAGTGTAATTCAGGGTTGCTTTGCCCACTGTGAGAAATCACAAGAAAAGGAAGGATGTCTGTGAGAAGTATATTCATGATGCAAATTTCATAAATGATTAAGTGTTCTTGGAGCTCCTCAGATGCAATTTCTTTAACTCACAAAGTAGAAAGATACCCCAAAGGCCTGTCCTAGGTAATGGTAACTTTGCAACATGGAAAAGTGTTAGCAGCAGTGCACAGTCAGTGGCCTAAAGAGAAGCTATGTACAAAACAAATGTTTTTTGCTTTATATGCATCATCATATTTGATCCTTTCAGCAATCCTATAATCTAGGTGTGGAAGGTATTTTTATTACCATTTAATTTTAAATGCAGAACATAAGGCCTGGAAGAGTTGAAATAACACATCCAAGGTCACAAAACTTGCTGGTTCTAATAATTCATTTGATTTTGTTGAGTGCTTTACATTTTTTTAAAGGATATTTCCATCTCTTTGTATTCATCCTTACAATGTTCTTTAGAGTGGTTGGCCAATGAATGGTTTTTATGACTTCTGGCTCTACTTGTTTTTTTGTTCCTTAACACATTGACTGCCACACTAGAAAAAAATTTTTTTGCCCAAGGGGCCTTGGTGCTTTATTAGGTCAAGAGATGTGTGAGTTATATATACTCACGAGGCCCTGGGCCCCAAACTAGTGTGAGTTAAACACAACTCATACAGCAGTTAATGTGTTAAACAGGCCTAGCCCAGTACCTCCCCAGGGGCCTTGCATGTGACCTGCCCCTTCATGTCACTGAGGTTTGGCTTACATATGACGATCTTTGCAAATTCTCTCAGTTAAGGTCCCCAGGCCCCATCATTCTCTGTCACACTGACCTGTTTTATGTCCTTCATGGTATTTATCATCATCTCATTTGTGAATATTATTTATTTGGCTATGTTCTCCTCGCCTGTCTCCCCACGCTGGAATTTAAGCTCCAGTAAAGCTGTTTTTCCTGCTCCACATTATATATCAAACACCCATAACAGTGCTTTGCTCATAGTAAGAACTTAATATTTGTTGACTGAAATAAACATCTTATGAGAAACTTAACAACTTGCTCAAGATCACATAGTCAACGAAGGATTAAACTAGAACCAGAATTCAATCTCTCAACTCCTAGCTTGTTTTTCTTTTCCCTTGATTTTATACTGCCAAAATTGATGCACATTTATACCTGGGAATTCCTAATGACTACTGATAAGATCTGGACTGGCCCTGAGACATTTGTGTGAAACTGAATGCATTTCTTAATGGAAATGAGGAAATCCCTGAGGCTTACACCATTCAGCTTGTAATAACAGAACTTTATAATCTATGTACTTTGTATATTTGACATTAATCATACCATATTTGTTTGACTCATTTTAAAGAAAGCTCATTTTAGGAACATTTTCAGTAACTTTTATTGATGACGTTTGGATTTGAACACACAGATACAGTGCTGTGCACACACACTCATGAGAGAACACAGGCTGTGACATGTGGGTTAGGTTCTTGGTCAAACTGCAGAGATTTTTCTCTCTGACAGAGGCCAAAAGGGACTGTAAAACTTCAGGCCATGCCCTGAAGTTCCTGGGGGACATGGCTACTACCTCTAGAATCAGCCTCAGATGTGACATTGCAGTTCTTTTCTCTGTGGCCTCGCTTCTCTCAATCACCCATATGAATCTATCAGTTATTGGAACTTTTTGGTGGGGATCAGGGAGTGGATATCACCTGGATTACCTCTTAATTGTATGGTTTATTTATTGCTATATGAATCAAATTGCGTTTCATTTGCTCTATGCTTTCTTTCTGAGCATTAAGGAGATTTCCTCTGGGTCAGATTTTTTGAGTGCTGGTGAATATAACTGTTTATTGACTTAGGGGTCTCTAGACTTGTCAGCCTTCGTCTCCCCATTAGAGAGCAAATGTTATTCAGACAACATTTTCTGTCTCCCCATTGATTTGAGTTTTGTTTCTTCCCCTCTGTTACCTCTTTATTAAGATATATACATAACTTGCCCAACAGCACATGGCACTTCAGGTTAGGGCTAAGGAGGATTTCATAAAAGGACAGATCAGCTCTGGCTTTTCCCTTCTGTCTTTCACGACATGCCACAGTTTTACAGCTTTGTATTTTGTCAGTGTGAGCTGCTTGTAGGTGAAAGGATGGTGTCATTGTCCTTTAAGAGTACTCTAATAACCCTCTACCCTAAATCAAATTGTTATTTATTTTGATGCAAGGTAAACTCTTTTTTGGTTCTTTCTCTTTTCTTATTGAATCTCTCAAGAGTTTCCTGCTATAACCTCCTCCCCTGTTTCCATATATGAATTTCTGTGTTTCATGGGGTGCTTCTTTCTCTAGATCTATGGTCCCCAACTCCCATTCCTTGGTCTGGTACTGGTCCCTGGCCATTTAGGAACCAGGCTGCACAGCAGGGTCGGTGGAGGCCTGGCAAGCAAAGTTTCATGTGTGTTTATTTACAGCCCCACTGCTCACATCACCTAAGCTCTACCGTTAGACCAACAATGGCATTAGATTCTCTAGGAATGTAAACCCTACTACAAACTCATACATGCAAGAGATCTAGACTGTGCATTCCTTATGAGAAACTAATACCTGATGATCTGAGATGGAGCTGAGGTAGTGGCATCTAGTTACAGGAAAACAAGCTTAGGCCTCCCACTGATTCTATGTTATGGTGAGTCATTACATATCATGTATTATTACACTGTAATATTACACATATATAATTATTTCATATATATAATATTATAGTATGTTAATAACAGAAATAAAGAACACAGTAAAATAAGGCTCTTGAATCATCCTGAAACCAGCCCCCACCTGCATTCAATGAAAAAATTGTCTTCCATGAAATTGGTTCCTGGTTTGATGCCAAAAAAAGTTGGGGACCACTGCTCTAGATTCCTTCTACCAGTCCCAGTATTGGTTTTTCAGAGAAGCTATTGATGAGACAGGCAGAGATATACCCATTTGTCCCACCTTTTATTTCCTATCTTTATGTCAACTTCTAGTCCATGACAGTACATTTCCTTTATTTCTTGAAAATGCAATGTTCTAATTGTTTTCAGTTGGTACCTTTTCAAAATTTTTGAAAGAAGGAGTTGACATCCTGGAATTTCCCTGTGTATGTGCTATTGACTCACATAAGGAACATACACATCCCAGGCTTTGGGTGTTAATATTGACATCAGTTCTGGTTTAGACCTATGCTCCAGCACACAGAAACATGCAAACTCTTACAGGCTCTTTATATTTTTTTTCCTTAGAATTATATCTTTTTCCATACTACCTGATCATGGCACTATTGTGTACTGTTCTGTAGCCATAAACAGAAGTCACTGGCCAAAGCAAAGGGCAGATGTGCTGTTTGGATCTTGGAGGTCTTACTTTTGGACAAATGTGCCTTAATGTCAAGGGAAACAGGCAAGATAGAAAGACTCTGTGTTGGATCCATAGGGGACAGAGAATGCACTTCAATCTCTCTGAAAGACATCCGCTCCTTTTGGCATAGAGCAGCTACCCCTAACAGAAAGGAAACATTTTTGGTATCAGTTAAGCATTCCTTGAATATGTGGGCCTTGCTTCTTTCCCGTCTCCCTAAAGAACAAGTTCAGTGGCCTGGGAGTGAAGAGCCACATGGGACTTGGGGAGGGAGGGGTTGTATTGACTTTCACTTGATTTACTGAAGCAATTTTGCTTGTCGGGGGAAATGTGATTTTCTCCATCAGCTGTCATGGTGAGATGCTCCTATCAGGCTGTCAGTTGCTTTCACTTTCTGATCTTTCTCTCAAATTCACCGTCTACTAGCATAGCAGACGGAAGATGCTCTAGGTACAAAGAAGAGAGAACATTTTGAGCTATTACCTGTGAATCAGTTTACAGACTTTGATGCCCTGTCAGTTTAATTCTGAGGGTGTGTAGTCACATGCAGGAGACAATCATGCTTTCAGAGATAATTTAGACATCTCTCTTTAAGAATGATTTTATTTATGAGGAGGTGAGCAAGAAGAGAACCAGGATAAGAAAGTGTGCTGCTGTGTAGACAAGCTTGTTTCCTTACTTATGGTGATATAGCTTAATTCAATATTGTGCAGTAGCAGTAATTGGAAGGATATTTCATTTATATAGCACCTGTCATCCTGAAGTGCTTTCAGAGTCTCCACAAACAGGAAACATTTTCTGTCTCAGAAAACTGCTGCTGAGTTGAAGATGGAACAGAAAGATGCCCCAGAAGCCCCGACTAAATACAAAACTGAGAGGACGATTATGGCAGAAAAACTGGGGCAGGCACCCCTCACATTATGCAAAGATATGTAGACATGGAGTGTTTTTGGAAGTCAATTCTTAAAAAAATATAAAAAAAATTTCTAGTGCCTTAGAAGTTGGTCATTTAAAGGAGAATTGCTCTCTAAGAAAAGAAAGAAAAGAAGAACAAAAGATGTCTTATAACTTAAATAAAGATCTTCTGATCTGTGTTTTACTTATTTGGACTTGTATACATTAGTTTATTGGGAATTCTTCTTATTCTTCTTCCTCCTTCTCCTCTTCTTTTTTTTTAAGGGAAGAATACTGCTCTGCTTTAGAGGTCAAAGATAAAATGTGGCCCCACAGGGTAATTGCCTAGATGATACTGAGTGGGAAAAACCCTCAAACTATTGAAAAAAGTTAATCTGCAGAAGTGTAGAATCTTAATTTCCAGCTAGCTCCTGGGAAAGTCAGGTCTGATAACAGCTGGAGAGAAATGGAGTTGCTTTTTGGGGGCTGAGAGAAGGAGAGGCTGTGTCCTTTCTGATTGCCTCCCCCAACAGCAGCGGACAGGGAAAAGGGAGAAAGCATGTCTTTCAGGACTTGTCCAGTGACTCCAGGGGCAGTGTGTCATTTGATGGCAGTTGTTATGCCACTGTACTGCAGCTGGCTTGTTCCCCGCTGACCCCTCAGTGTGTACACACCTCCCTAAGCCAGGCCTCTGTATCTTCTCTTGATGGGGTGGGGAGGCTTCTGGGGAAGGTGTCATTGTGTTAACTTTAGATGGCTGAGGCCACTAGCAGAGTGAAGAGAACAGGCACCTGGACTTCTGGCCTTGCTCACATCATTGTCGGTGGAGTCTCAAGACCAGCCACTTCATTATGGTGTTGTCTGTTCTGCTACAAACACCCATATGAAGGAAGCAGAATTGTTAATGGGAAAGACAAGCACAGAACACTAATTTAATAAGTGAAACTATCAGTTGTAGACACGATTATTTAAATGCAAGAATGACTCCCCACTCAAAGAAACTTACATTTCCTCCTGTTTTAAAACACATTGCTGAGATTAAGAACATGTTGCTTCCCGCAGATTCAGTGTACTCGGATGAATTTTGTTTAGTGATAGCGGTTAAGAGGAGGAAAGGATCCCGCAGAAGAAAACATGGGATTCGGCCCTTTACCAAAATAGTTTTGTGATCTTAGATCAATCATTTAACTTCCTATGTCTTCAACTTTTCCCTCTGTGAAAGAAGGATGAGGTGGGTTTTGGTGTACTTTCCGGCTCAGTGTCTTTAAGGTTCTAAACGTTAAAGCTGCATAAAACTTGATGCATCGAAAACACATTTCCTTGCCATGTTTTAGCAAGTACTAACATGCCCTCTTGAATCTGAATTCATTTGGTTTATTGAAGGATATAGGAAAAGTAGGACAGGATCTAACTGATCATCAGGACAGCAGTGTGTCCCTTTAATGCTGGTGATATTTCTGTTCCTATTTGACTGGTAGTCAATCACCACCCTGTTTTCTTGCTCTCATTTTACTCTGCTTGTCTCCTAAAAAACAAATGGAAGATTTTATTTTCTGGTAATTCTCTGTTTTTGTCTATTAACAGAGAGGATGCAAGTGAGATAGAGTCTGTGCTTCCTTTGCAGCAAAGTGAGTCTGTCCCAACCTGTGTGCCCAGTAAACTCCCCTCCCACATTCCTGAAATTTAGCAAAACCGAGCATGACACGCCTGGTTTATGTTAGTTTTATTTCAGAAAGTACTTTTCCACACTGATTCCTCCTGATAAGGCCTGCTCCAGGGCTGCTTTGCTGGCCCCAGGAGAGTCAGAAGTCATTGTGTGACAAGCTTTGTGATCGAATTCACTGGACAAACCCAGGAATGATGTCATTTGCCCAGATCTATTCTTTAAACCAAATTCCCACCCATTATAAGATTTTTCTCACTTCTCCTTTGAATCCTGGTAGCTGCTGCACAGATTATAGTTCTATGATCCCTGCAGGAAGACCAGGCTGTGTTTTATGTGGAAAAAATCCCACATGCTCACTGTCAAGGTTTTTTTTTTTTTTTGATTACTTTTGTTCCAAAAAGTAAAATTTGTGTACTTTTCACTCAGCTTAAAAACAACACAGTGACAAAAACACATATATTAATAATAATTCTCCACCAAATCAAATTGTTCATCAGCAAGTGTTACTCAGTTCTTTCCCTCTGCTGGGCACTTTGAAAAATAAAAGACAACTCCAAGATAATTTATTAGTCCCACAGGGATTGGTGTTTACAAAATTTTGTTTCCTGAGCAGAAAGTATTTATTCGATATTCATTAATTTTTTCATTTTGACTAGTCAAAGCCAACCAGACCTCCTGATCCACAGTGGCTGGTGTGGTCATACTGAGATACGGTAAAGCCACCTGGCTGAGAACCTTGCTATTTTTAGTTAACATTGGCAGCTTTGTCCCCGGTCTGTTTAAGATTCACTCAGCTTTTTCAAATAGATTCCGAGGATTCATTTGCAGACCTGTAAGGCCTGGGATCTCAGCACTGGCTGCATGATAGAATTACATGGGAGACTTTTTGAAAAACTAGGATACCTGGTCCTGAACCCCAGAAATTATGTTTATTTGGTCTAGGGCAGTGCTGCCTGGGCGTTGGGATTTTTAAGTCTTGCACAGCTTAAACTGAGAGCCTTTGTCCTAGGGATTCTGGAAGGGCTTGGCCAAACTTCTTACTGCTGAGAAGTCGACAGCTGGGATGGTAAGATAAAAATGTATGTTCCTTAAAAGAGACCACTCGGAACAAACACATAACCTAAATAAACTGTAAAAGCATTTGTTTATTTAAAAATTATTTGTTAAAACTGTACTTATTCACAAGTTTGGTTTTTTTTATTTGGATTTTTTTTTTTTTTTTTTTGCCTGAGAAGTCTTGGCTAGATACTTATTCAGAAATACTGACTGAGCACTTAATGTGGGAGAACTGTCGTAGTCCCTGAGGGTATAAAGGCTGAGTTGGTGCAGAATCTGCCTTACTGCCTGCATGGAACTTAGAAAAGTTCAAGGACAGCTGAGTTGCCAATGGGCTGGGATGACTTTGGGAAACAGGTGTGCTGGCATCAGGACGGGAAGGATTAGTGGAGAAGAATGGGTGGGGAAGTGGCCTGTCCAAGAACTAGAAAGAAGACAGGGGACACAGACGTCAGACCATTGGAGAGCTTCTTATCACCCTGAGATGCTTGTGGCACAGCCTTGGCCTTTTATAAGGTTCACATCAATAGAAAGATGCATGTGTTTTAATGAAAATGCGCAAAGTAGGGATCCTCAGCTGCTTCAAAGAGCATCTCAGACACTAATATCGAGTACACTGTTTTCCTGACATTCTAGAGCAGTGGTTCTCAACAAAAATGAGAATCATCCCACCTCAGGGCCTTTTTGGCAATGTCTGGAGGCACAGACCATAGTCAGGGTTGGGTGGGAGGTGCAGCTGGTTTCTAGTAGGTAGAAGCCAGGGATGTTGCTCAACATCCTGAAGTGCACAGGGCAGTCCTCACAACTAAGAACGTTCCAGTCCCAAATGTCAAAAGTGTAGCATTTGAGAAACCTGTTCTGGAAAGAAGATGGGGGAAGGGCTTCTTGTGGAGTAGTTCTCTCACCATGATGCCTCTTACTCCAACACAGACCACAGGCAGGCATGCGCAAACTCACACACACACACACAAACCACATGCACATTCACACACACAAACTGCGTGCACACTCACACAAACAATATGCATACTCACACACACAAACCACATGCACGCTCACACAGGTAAGACAAACACATCTATGCTTTGATTTGTACTCCACACATTAGCCTCAGGAGAG
This sequence comes from Perodicticus potto, assembly GCA_963574655.1. NCBI lineage: Eukaryota > Metazoa > Chordata > Mammalia > Primates > Lorisidae > Perodicticus > Perodicticus potto. The sequence goes on along the minus strand of CAUYRH010032458.1, from coordinate 1,092 downwards.
ATTTGCATTTCCCAGTGGTGGGGGGGACACATTAAGGGTCCTAGCCCTTTCCCAAACCACACACTTTCCCTGAGCTTCCAGCACTTTGGAGACATTCCCATGTAGAAAAATAGCTCTTGGGTTGTCCATGGACTTCCCAGCTCCATTTTTATTTTTATTTTTTTATAATTTTATTACATCATAAATGTGTATATTAGTGCAATCATGGGGCGCAATGTGCTGACTTCATATACAATCTGAAATATTTTCATCGAACTATTAAATATAGCCTTCGTGGCATTTTCTTAATCACTATATGAAGACATTGATATTCTACATTTAGTAAGTTTCACCAGTACCCTTCTAAGATGCACCATAGGTGTGATCCCACCAATTGCCCTCCCTTCACCCATCCTCCCCCCTCCCCCCTTGCCCTTTTCCCCGTATTCTTGTGCTATAATTGGGTTTTAGCCTTCATATGAAAGCTATAAATTAACTTCATATTAGGGCTGAGTACATTGGATACTTTTTCTTCCATTCTTGAGATACTTTGATAGTTTTTAGAAGAATATGTTCCAGCTCCATCCATGTAAACATGAAAGAGGTAAAGTCTCCATCTTTCTTTAAGGCTGCATAATATTCCATGGTATACATGTACCACAATTTATTAATCCATTCGTGGGTTGATGGGCACTTGGGTTTCTTCCACGACTTAGCAATTATGAATTGGGCTGCAATAAACATTCTGGTACAGATATCTTTATTATGGTGTGATTTTTGGTCTTCTGGATATATACCTAATAAAGGAATTATAGGATCTAATGGCAGATCTATTTTTAGATCTCTAAGTATTCTCCAAACATCCTTCCAAAAGGAATGTATTAGTTTGCATTCCCACCACTGATGTAGAAGTGTTCCCTTTTCTCCTCATTCATGTCAGCATCTCTGGTTTGGGGATTTTGTTATGTGGGCTAATCTTACTGGAGTTAGATGATATCTCAAAGTAGTTTTGATTTGCATTTCTCTGATCATATTACCCAGCTCCGTTTTAATAGCAGCTGGGTTTCACCTTGTGTGAAATTGAAACCAAAGGCTGAGAAGGCTGAGGTTTTT